>JAPVLO010000933.1:0-285375 GCA_027257055.1 Cephalopachus bancanus
TTCTGAGGTGATTCAAATAATTGCTGTCTCCACCTCTTTTCTTCCTCCCTCCCTAACTTCCATAATTTCTTTCTTTCCAGATTTCTTCCCTACCTTCCTCCTAACTTATATTTCCTTCCTTCTTGTAATTCTTCCCTTCCGTCCTGCATTTTCCAATGGCTGCTGTAACAGATTACCTCACACTTGGTGGCTTAAAACAACATAAATTTGTGACTTTGCAGTTCTGGAAGTCATAAGTACAAAGTGGGTTTTATTGCCTGAAAATCAAGATGTGGCAGAGGTACATTCTTTTCTGGAGACTCTAGAGGTTGAACGTATTTCCTTGCCTTTTCCAACTTCTAGAGGGCACCTACATTTTCTGGCTGGTGGCCTCTTCCTCCATCTTCAAGGCCAGCAGCATAGCATCTTCCAGTCTCTCGCCACCTTTGTCTTATATGGACCTTTGAGATTACATTGGACATCCCTGGCTAATTCCGGATGTTCTCCCTATATCAAGACCCTTAACATAATGACACTTTGCATACAAGGTAAAGTATTTACAAGCTCTGGAGATTAGGTTGTAGACATCTTGGGGCAAGAGCATCATTCAGTCCATCACACGACTTTTTGATCTTTCTGTTCTGAGGTTGGTCCATCCAGTCAATGTGTCCTGGGCTATCTTTAGCTGCTGGAGTTGTGCTAAACTACACATAACAGGTAACAGAGTTGTGGCTCAATGAATATTTATAGGTTGAATTTTAAAAAATAAATTGTAATACAAAGATGAATACCACAGATTTTTAGAAAATATTTATTTTATTACTTATTTTATATAATCATATAAATATATAATCATGTTTATCATAAATACAATAAATATTTATTTAATATATTAAATAGATTACATATATAAATAATATTCATTTAAAATTTTATATTTTAATAACAATTTTTAGATAGGGTATGTAAATGAGTTTATCAACCAAATATCCCTAGCCCAAATCTTTACATTTTGATAGGAAAGCTCTTGCCTTTTAAAAAATTAAGTTTTAAAATTGACAAAAATTGTATATATTTATAGTATACAACATGATATTTTTATATATACACATTGTGGAATGGCTAAATCAAGCTAATTAACATATATATTGCCTCACAGACTTATTTTTTACAGGAAGAATACTCTCTTTTGATTCTTTAATCTACTCTCTTAGTGATTTTTCAAATATACAATACAGTCTTATTAACTATAGTCTTCATGTTGTACAATAGATGTCGTGAACTATCCCTCCTAACTGAAATTGTGTATCCTTTAACCAACATCTTCCCAATGAAAAGCATTTGCTTTAATATTTATATACACTGTGTTCATTTTCTATTGTTTCAATACGCACAGTGGTTAAAACACCCACATAGCTCTAACTCTGTGACTCAGAATTCCAAGTGAGGGATAGACGGGTTACTCTGTTCAGGAGATCCCCAGGAAGAAATCAAGGTGCCAGGCAGACTGTGTTCTTATTTGAGGCCTGGGGTTCTCTTCCAAGTTCAGTGGGTGTTAGCAGAATTCGGTTCCTAGTGGTTGTGGATCGACATTCCTGTTTTCTTGCTGCTAAAAGTCCTGGGCTACTCTCAGCTTCCAGAGGCCAGCCTTGGGATAATATATCTGTTGCTCCTGGTCCCCATGGACCATTTACATCATTGTCATTGGCTGCTTCTTTGAAACCAGTTGGAGTCTGTCTTCAGGTCATCTTAGAATTCTGCCTACCACACCCATACACCTTTTTCTGGATTGATTGAACCTTGCTCCTTTGTAGAAAGTTGCTCTGCCTGGAAACTTCCTCTTTCTTTTTTTCAACCACTATTTCTTATTAATGTGGAGATATCTGTAGGATGCTCTGGTTTCCTGGGACACTCATGATTTTGCTGACATTTCCAACAGGCATCCAAGTCTCTACTCGTGGGCTTTAAGGAGATTGACCTGTTCTTGGGGCCCTAGAAGACCTTGCCTCCCTTTCTTTACTTTTGTATTCTCAGGAATGGAGCCAGTCCTGTCCTGTTCAGAATGAGTACAGGGCATATCTCCATAGTAGAGCTCAGAGCTTCATCTGATAGTCAAACGGGGGCTGACTCTAAACATCTACACTTCCTTCTCCTCCTCTGCTTCCCTTCCCCTTCTTTCAACTGATCCTTCAAGCAGACACTTGTCAATGTACTCCTTCTCCTTGCACCCTGTCCATTGGGACCAGTCAGAAACATCCAGCAGTGCATAAAAGAAATGAAATATAGGCCAATGCAAAGGTATATGCAAATGATAATATGACTTAATGGAAAATGTGTATTGAGAAGGGAATGTGGTTATTAATAATTACTTAGGGAAGAATTCTGTCTCAGGAGACTAGTTTCACTAAGAGTTTGCTATTTTTAAAGGGGATTTTATATAATACCTACATTTGACTTCACGCCTTCTTGCCCTAGAGGTTATTTGTTTTAAATAGATAATTCATCCACTGATCCTGCAGATAATCCCTCTGGTATAACCAGAATACTTATTTATATACATATACACCATACTTATTTTCTTTTGGGGTAATTGATGAGGAATTATGCTAAAAAAGCTGTTTTTTTGCCAATAAGTGCGGAATTTAGTGCATGATTTAATTGTAATCAGCCTTAAATTTCATTCTTACTTTTTAAGTATCTACAGGGTGGTTGCTTTGGAAAATGTTACTCTCTGAAGCAGTTTCTAATGGACATCCCACCTTCTTAATGTACCTTTTGTGTATGTGTAAAGGAGAAAATATACTTTCTTTTCTTTTCCTCATAGGTTTTCAGTTGAGACAGTCTCCTAAAAATAAAAGTCAGATTAACCAAAGAAAAACCAGCAGAAGTTTATTGATGTGTGCTGTACCCTTCACACAGGAGAGGCCTCCGTTGGAAAGTATTTCTCTTTCAAGGCTGTGGCTTTGGGGCCTTGCATAAATAGTATTTTCACAAAGAGCCATAAAATCCTATATAGTGACAAGACAGAGAAGAGAGCAGATTCACGTTCCAACAGGCATGAGCATGTGGGAAGGTACATTTATGGGAAGAGTAAAGTCTGCTCCTAGATCCTCCAACTCTGCTGTCTCAGAGCTAATAAGCAAGTGTTGTAAAGGAGCCTGTCTTTAGGTGGGTAGGGCAGAGAGGAGACCAGGAAGAAACTGTGTGTTTGTCAATTGCTCTTCTGCCACCAGGCAAACAGAGGGAGAGGCAGAGTGTTCCTTGCATTCTAACCTTCTTTGACTCGGCAATCCTCAGTATTTTAAAGAGGGATATTTTGGGTTTTTTTATGTGTGAAAACTGTATCCATCTCTGGCCTCAGGAAAGGAGCTATCCACAACCACCCTCCCAGGTAGCTCCTGTTTTGTGTGTGTGTCCTAACTGGCATTTTGGCTTCCTCTTACCCATCCCAGAGTATCTACTTTAATGATTGCTCATCTAGTTTGTTGGTTGATGATGTCAACTCTTTTTGACCTTACTGGCCAGGAAAGGCTGCATCATGGAGCCCTCATAGGTCATCTCAGGATCAGGGACCGACCACTCCCTCCCATTTGGGCCTCAGGGTAGTGCTAGCCTCGGTGGCCAGCCCTCTTCCTCCTGGCTTCCCTATTCCTGCCCCACCACAGTTAGCCATCTTTTTAGAAAATTCTCCTCTAATTCTCCCATTTTCCATGTGTCTTATCTTTTCTAGTTGGACCACGTGGCTGATACTAGGCCCTTGCTAGCACCACAGGAAAATGGCAGCCCATTCAGAGACCACAAGGCTGTCTACAGGCAAGGAAAAGGACTGGCTAATTTGCAGCTCCTGTGTGTAGCAAACCTATTGGAATGTGTTGCACCTTCAAGCTGATCAGAGATGTTTGCCACAGTAACTGAGTCATCAGTGGGGTTATTGGCCCTGTAATGTGACAATTATGAGACTGACATCTCAAGGGATGGGGCAGATACACACCTGCACCCATTTTCATCAACATGGCATTGGATAAGTGGCATCTGGCTTCTGATAGATGCGCAATAACAGGATGCTGCACTGGAGGCTGTGATTCTCTAGTCTTCAGGATGTCTCACAGGAAAGGAAGGTTGATTTTATATAAAAGTAAACTTAAATGGGACTCCAACTCCACTGGTCCAAAAGTCTCCTCTGCATGGTATAAAAAAATGTGGATTTAATAATAAGAGACTTTTATTCAAAAGGACTATGCAAGAGAGAAAACACTCTGACTATAAGGTCTGTAAGCATCTTAAAGGCTAGAGGCAAAACTGGTTATTTTTTCTTTTATGCAGAGAAGTAAACAAGGCTAGAAACACATCACATGTGGGGAAGTAGAATTTAAGGGTGGCCTGGTGAGACAGTAGATCAGATAATATTTGCCCTGAGGCTGCCTGCTCCCAGGAGAGGCCATCTGCTCACTCAGGCTGTGAGTGGACCCACATTCCAGGACCTGGGGGAAGAAAAGACGCTGATCCAATATTTCCCTATAAAGACAAGTGATTCAACTAATCATTTGTCAGACAAAGAATGACAATGTAGAGTCTGTCTCTGACTTTGTCCTAGCAGACAAGGGACATCCATGAGTCTTTTCTCAGTCATATGGGAAGGGGGTTCTTTGCAGTCAGCGATTTTCCAGAACACAAAGAATGACAGGTGTTTTAAAGAAAAGCATATTAAGTGGCACTTGTTAATGCACAGTAGCACTGTAAGGATGACTTTATTCAGGACCATCGTGATGGCTATAGGGTCTTGCAGTAGAGAGGGAGACGGGCTCAGCTCTGAATACAGCATGAGCAAATGGGGATTTATAGCCAAGGAGCAGGGTAGGACCATAGATAGAAAATTGCTAAGAGGAAATATCTGAGGTAAGAGGGATTCTGGCTAAACCGACCTAACAGGAATTTTGCTGAAAACAGGACAGAGATCAGACATCACCTGGGGACAGTGGAGCATGAGGAAGCCAATCAGATATCAAGGGTGATCAAATAGCAAGAATGGGAACTTCTTGTGAAATCTGGATTTCACAAAGAAGTGAACAGATAAGCTTTAGAAAAGGTTCAGGAGCCTGACTAACATTTGGTCAAGCAAAGAATCTTTGTCAAGGGATTTCTTAACCTTTGCTGTTTTCTAAGATACCAGGGCTCGAGTGAAATGTGATGCTGCTGGTAGCATGATGTCAACCTAATAACCTCTTTTTCTGTTTGTGGTGGTTGTTGAGCTGCAAGGGAGAAAATCTTCAAGGGACCCACCAAGAGAATTCTCTTAGGCTGGAATAGCATACAATAAGAGCCATCTCGTAGTTATGAGATCAGTGATTGCCATAAGGTCACTTGAGAGTCTGGCAGGGCTGACTCTATGTGTCTCTTAGTAGTATGATGCAACCTGGCAGGGGTTTGCAAACCTGGCCTGGGGGATTTCCAGAAGACAAGGGCACCTCAGCACAGGTGCAACTTTTGTAGACCTTAAAACAGAGCTTTCCCTTAAACTAATAGCATAAACTCCTTAATGAGAGAAATACCTGGTAACTGACACAAACTGAATACAAGCAGAATACAAGTAGAAGAAAGGGGGCAGAATCTCCCAAACTTCTGGTCATCTGACCCTCTGACTGTATTTGGACCATGTTACCAGCCTGACCCTGCTATCTGTCTTGTAACAGTGCTGCTAAAGGAAACCAGTTGAGCATCAGATGGCATCTAGATTCATCTTTGATGCAAATTGAACTGAAGGGAGATAAGTTGCCCCTGAGGAAGCTGATTTACTAGGATAACCTGAACCTCCCAAACAAATGCAACAGATGAGCAAAGGAATATGCTTATTAAACTCCCACTGGTTCAGTAGCCATGAATAGAAGTAAATGAATGAAGTTGAAATCTCCATCACAGCTCACTTCCCCCACAGCAGGACAGAAGCTAAAGTTGCCTTGGAGGTAAACACTGATTCCACTGGCTGTCTGGTAGCTTTTAACCTAAAACACACTAGTTGGGGTGGTCATAGCAGCTACCTGCCTGTATTGCATGTTCTCCCAACACATGTTGTTGTGTTCTTGTTTCTTAAATCTGTGGTTGCTTGGTAATTTCTATTGATTATAATGATTTTCTGTGAGGCTTAGCAAGGGAAGGTTTTAAGAGGGGTTATAAATGGGGCTAATTAGTAAGATGCAAATTGCTTTTGTGGCTATTTCAAAACATCTAAGTGACCCATAATTAAATTATTTTGCCAAATTATTTGTTAATTATCATCTTCCTATTGAGTTTATTTCATCAGGAGATGGTAGTCTCTGTCTAATAGGTAGAGCAGGGAAGAGCATTGTGCATGTGTCTTGCAAAGAGGGAAGAGCTTGCTTATTTTGTTGGGTTTCTTTCTCCCCAAAAGCATTGGTATGCTCTTATTTTTAATTTCTTCTTTGACATATCCTAGATGATGAGCTTGCTTACTGGCTGTAGGAATTTTCTGGTTGGGAAGAATGACAGGAGTCACTTTGTTTAAATTCCCTAATTCTCCATGAAGTAATCCCTTCTGCAGCATCCCCGACAGATGGGGCTTTCCACCCTTTGACCAATCCCAGCATGGGAAGAAAGGGCTTGGAGAGGCTGATCATTTCATGGTCTGGCAGCTCTTGTAAGTTTGTGGCTTTTGTATTGGACGACATCCTAGCTCTGGCCTCTGAGACAATAGCTAAAATATTTCTCTCTTTCACAGATAGCCATTTGAGCACATTTAATGGCACTCTAATGCCATTTTCTGCTCTGGTTAAAATGTTACCAATTCCTGAGTAAGCATGAATGCAACACTTTTTGTGTGTGTGTGTGTTCTTAAGCATCCTGATCACTCTCGCCTTGATTTCTTAAAATGCAGTGGTCTGAACAAAAAATATTCCACCTTGGATCTGACTTAGTGTAAAGAGTTGAATGGAACTCCTCCTCCTTGATTCAAAAATGTCTTCCTATTAATATGCACTAAAGAAGCATTAACTTTAACTTTCTAAACATTCCTTTGTTCAACTGACTATTGCTTTACCTGGTTAAAGTCTTCTTCACAGGAGTTCCAAGTTGGCCACATATTAGCGGCCTTGTGCTGCTGATTATGAATATTAGTGACTTTGTGCTGCTGATTATGTTTCTTAAATAAGGAGATGATGCTTTTTACCCATTGTATTTAATTTTGTGAATTTTCATCTTTTGTTCCACTTATCAAGGTCTTTTTGAATGTCTATTCTCTTCCAATGAACAATCTATCCTCTCCATGTTGGATAAATATTCTAATAGTCCATTCACACAAATAATTGATAGAAATTATTGAATAGTGCAGAGTTGCATAGGACAGTCTCAGAAACCTCTCCCATTCAGTAAAATTCTTTAATTAGTACTCTTGTGAAGCATTTGTTTAGCTAACTACAACTTGTAGATTCTGTAACATATTTTCAATTTCTGTGCTAGAAGGATGATCCATCTTACTGCTGTTATTACCAGGAGGGTGAAGTCTAGTTGCATTACCTTAAAAGATAGAAGGTCAATATCATTTCCAGAGAGCTAAGGATGGCACCAGATGATCTCTGTTTACCTTTCTAAGTGCACACTAACCATCATAGAAATATGAATTCAGAAATCTTGTGTTAGACAAATTTTAAGTTACCTAGTCTCTAGTTTCTAATATTGTCCTTGTTATACTTAAAAATGATATGGTTAGCCCGGCTCGGTGGCTCAGCCTGTAATCCCGTACCTTGGGAGGCTGAGGTGAGTGGATCACCTGAGCCCGCGGGTTCGAGACTCGCCTGGGCAACTTGGCGAGACCTCATCTCTACAATAAATAAAAAATTAGCGCGTACCTGTAGTTCCAGCTACTTGGAAGGCTGAGTGGAAGGATCGCCGGAGCCCAGCAGGTTGAGGCTGCAGTGGCCGGGAGCGGCCACTGCACTCCAGTCTGGGCAACAGAGTGAGACTCCAACTCAAAAATAAAAATAAAAATAAAAATGATGTGGTTGTTCATAAAATGACATCATAGTATGTGCCTCTCTAAGCGAATGTGCATCTACAACAATATTCACCTAATATATTTCACATACTCTCTAACTATATTGGGCGCCTTTGTTTATATTTGCATAGGCACTTTTATAGACTGAATGTTTCTGACCCTCAGAATGCATACGGTGAAACCTAACCCTCAAGGTAATGGTGTTAGGAAGTGAGGACTTTGAGGAGTGATGAGGTCATGAGGGTGGAGCTTCATAAACAGGATTAATGTCCTTAGAAAAGAGACCTAAAAGAGCTCCCTCACTCATTTCACTATGTGAAGACACAGTGAGAAGGCACTGCCTATGAACCAGGAAACAGGTCCTCATCAGACACTAAATCTGTTGGTGCATTGATCTTAAGACTTCCAGATTCCAAAACTGAGAAATACATGTCTGTTTTTTATAAGCCCCTTAGTCTATGGTATTTTGTTACAAAAACCCAAAAAGACTAAGGCAAAAAACATTTTCATAAATAAGGAACTGCCATTGGCTAGTTAATTAAGTAGAATTATATCCTACTATCAAGTATAATCATGTTCATTTTGAACTTGGATCTTTTTGGTTTGCTATTGTCATAACTGTCTGTCTGCAGGTAATATTAAGCTTGAAGCTTAAGCAAACCCTACAGATTAAAATCTTTGTTGAGGACATTTCTACATTATAAAATACATTTTTTAAATTAGGACATCCACCTAGTGGAATTGAGAACAAAGAACAAAGAAATGTGGGGGGGGGTGAAAAAAAGAAAAAAATGCAGAGTATGGTGGTTTATGACTGTAATCCCAGCACTTTGGGATGTCAAGACAGGAGGACCTCTTGAGTCCAAGAACTTGAGATGAGCCTAGGTAACATAGTGAGACCTTATCTCGATTTTTATAAAAAGAAGAAGATGAGGAACTCTATATGGGGAAAGATTCCCTCAGCTGCAAAAAAGATGTTTTGAGTGTTTTTCAAAATTATGTTTAAACCAAAGACAATTGTCATCATTAAATTTCTTGTTTTATCTAGACTTTTGCAATGTTGTCCATCTCTGAATAGAGAATACTGCCCTGACTAGTGGACTTACACATGTTTCCTTCATGCCTATCTTCTTTCAGCCTGGGAGTTTCCTTTCCTACTTTTGATTTCACAGGCTGGATCCATTTATGCATGTGTATCAAAGCTCTTTTTCAGCTGAAGGTTATTTCAAATTGCATCCTACCAATCCTATTAATCACTTGGCAAACTCTATAAATATTCTTTATCTAAAATATACTACCAATGAAAGAGAATTAATATGCTTAAAATAGTGATTTTTTTTAATTTTTAAAAGTTCACTTTCACTGGTCCTAATAGGGTGAATGACCATTCTGGCCAGCCCAGCATTAAGGAGGTTCTCAGTACATGGGGCTTTCAGTGCTCAAACCAGAACATCCAAGGCACCAAGAAAGGGAGTTACCCCCAACAGTCTAACACACTAAGCCTCTTCAGTTTATATTAAACATTCATGCTCAATTCATGAAATATCCTTTTTTTCAGTGAAAGATAGAGTTAAAAAGAGTTTATAAACTACTTAATAGTTAAAATACCAACGGAAAGAAGTTTTTTAAAAGTCCCAATTTTAAAACTATAAATCTAGCTGAATAGTAAATATTTTCTTTGTAAGCAAAAGAAAAGCCTGTTTCCATAATTCTATTCATAATTCTATTCCTAATAGTTTCCTTTTCTTAAATTCTGTTGAAATTCAGAATGATTTTATTGAGTTGTTTGAACTCTAGCTGTGAAGAAAGTTTGGGATAAAAGCAATGCTGTGCAATGATATTAAATGGCTTTATAGGAATTTATGTCTTTCAAAGTGAAGTGTTCATTACCTGTATTTTTTTATTGCTTTTGAAGAAAAGTCAAGAGTGAATTAAATGTATTTTTTTAACTGGTAGAAATCAGCCGAAGACATAAACTATGTAGACATTCATTTTCCACTCTTTTCCCATTATGAAAATATTCTGAGACATTTAACATCACTGTGATTCAACGAGAGACATTGATAAGAGTTGGTGGAAAGAGAAGGAGAAAGGAAAAGAGTGGAACATCATTCCTTGAACACCTCCCATCTAACCTGGGAGTCGGGTGCACTTCATCTCTTAAAAATAGAGGTAAATGGGCCCAGCTCGGTGGCTCAGCCTGTAATCCCAGCACTTTGGGAGGCTGAGGTGAGTGGATTGCCTGAGCCCGAGGGTTTGAGACCTGCCCGGGCAACTTGGTGAGACCTTGGGTCTACAATAAATCAAAAACTAGCCGGGCCTGTAGTTCTGGCTACTTGGAAGGCTGAGGTGGAAGGATTGCCGGAGCCCAGCAGGTCAAGGCTGCAGTGGCCGGGAGCATGCCACTGCCCTCCAGCCTGGGTGACAGAGTGAGACTCCAACTCAAAAAATAATAATAATAATAGAGGTAAATGGGACACAGAAGCTTTGAGTAGCAAAGCCAACACTTGAAAGAAAGACCACTGGTTTCATAATCTGATCTTTTCACTCAAACCTCTCAATTCTTAAATTTAAAAAGCAGGTTTTCAGGGCATTATTTTACATTACACAGATTCTGACTTGAGCAGGAATTAAAATCTAATGGGCTGCAAAGCACTAAATATTTTGTCAATCAGTAGCACTAAGCACAGTGGTAGGGTTAGTCTTTTCTCATACCAATTTTATGACTGTCATTAGACAGGCATACATTTTTTTTTTTTTTAGAAAGTAGGATTTATTAAGAAGATAGAAAAACTCCCACAGTGGGAAGGGACCTGAAAGAGTCAAGCATTTAACCTTCCTGGACTTCAGTCTTTTCACCTGTGCAATGGACTGAGTGTTTTAGTCCCTACAAAATTAATATGTTTAAATCCTAATCCTCAAGGTGATGGTATTAGGAGATGGGGCCATTGAGAGGTGTGAGGTTGTGAGGGTAGAGACTCATGAATGGGATTAGTATCCTTGTAAAAGGGGCTCCAGAGATCTCCCTCTTCCTTCTACCATGTGAACACATAGCAAGATGATACCATCTGTGAACCAATGGGTCTTCGCCAGGCACAGTCTGGCATACCTTGATCTTGGGTTTCCAGCCTCCCAAATTGTGGGAAATAGATTTCTGTTGTTTATAAGCCATGCAGTCTATGATGTTCTGTTATGACAGTCTGAATAGATTAAGGCGACCTGAAAAGTGAGGGTATTTGCCCATAGGCTCTCCAAGAACCCTTCTTGGTCTAACAGTGTGATTTTCAGAGCCTTTCCCACTTGAAGATTGATGTTCCTTCCTTGGTAGAATGATTCTGTTGCCCTCCAACCTTATTTTGCTAATTTTGGCTTCCTTGGCCTAATTTTCTCTTCCCCTGCCTTTTACTGTCCATGACATTTGTAGTTACACAGGTGAACCTTCAAAATGTCTTGGCTAAGGGTCTAGGAACACTTGGGGTGCCCATTGGAAAGCCCACAAAACTTTGAAACTGCAGACTCAAGTCTTGAACCATTCTAGGAGGACAAGTGGTAGCAATTGTCTCTGTGTCCATACCCTCTAGTAAAAGTCACTATCAGCTATGAATTAACCTTTATGGAAGTGCATGTAGGCGTATTGAACTGAATTTAGTTTATATTCAATGATGGTAGATGTATGGGAGGATACAGAGAGAACTTCAAAGCTAGAATGGTCTGATGTTTCTAGTGTTGAAAGTCCCTGCGTTTGATGATTCACTAGGAGGACTCACAGGCTAAGTATATAGTGGGTCTTATGGCTAAGATGGTATTTCACCAAAAGGATACAGAGCTAACTCAGCAAAGGGAAATGGCTCATGGGATAAAGTCTTGGGGAATCCAGGCACAAGCTTCCATGTGGGTCTCCCAGTAGAGTCACACAGGACACATTTAACTCCTCCATATATGAAACGTTGTCTACCAGAGAAGCTTGTTAGAGACTCAGTGCTCAGGGTGTTTATGGAGGGCTGTTCATGCAGGTGCCCTTTGCTCAGCACTATCAAAATTGCAGATTTTCAGAAGGAAAGCAGATGTTCAGTATAAGCTATGTTGTTTGTACAAGCTTTTCAGTCAGAGCGATCCATTCTTATTAATTCTGGGAATAGTGGGGATACTCCCCAAATCTAATTCCCAGATGCCAGGCAAGAGCTAACCTTGCAAGCAGACCTTTCTAAAGCAGACAATCTTGGGTCTACAGCATTAACTACTTTCTGCACATTTCTGAAGTGGTTCATATTTGTTATCTTTTTAAGGAAATAAACTCTGTCACCATGAAGTCCTAGATGCATCCCAGAAAATAAAAGCTGGAGGAGAATCTTGGAATTATAGTCCATTACTTCATTTATAGATAGGAAAGACAATTCCATTCTTTTTCTTTTCTTATTTTTGTATATTTTTATGAGATGTAATTTACCTACAATAAAATGTAGATCTTAAAAGTTCTATTTGATTAATTTTGAAAATTTAATACATACATATAAGCATTATCTTAAACAAAATATAGAGTATTTCCATCATCATCTAGAACGTTTCTGTTGCCCTTCTCTAATAAAAACCCCAGCCAGAGATAACCATTCTTCAGATTTCTATCATCATACATTAATTTTGCCTTTTTTTGACTGTGTATGAATAGATATGTAAGGTGTGTTTTCACTGGTGTCTTGCTTCTTTTGCTCACCATAGTATGTTTGAAATTCCTCTATGTTGTGTATATCAGTAGTGGCTGAGTAGGTAGTATCATATTGAATTGATATTCTGTCGTTTGTTTATCCGTTTTTCTGCTGATAAATATTTAGACTGTTTCCAGTTTGGGGTTATTGTGACAAAAGCTTTAAGTTGGTGTATAGTTTTATTTCTCTTGTTTAAACATGTAATTACTTGGCAGTAAGATATATGTATGAGAGGGGACCCAAAAAAGCTGGAAATATCTTTTTTTGGAGGGCAGGCACCTTGTGGTAAAGGCTTCCCCTGCTAGGTAAGTGTTCTAGGAACCTGTAGGCATTAGTGTACCAGCTAGCATTGTTGTGCATCATGATTTGCAGAAGAAATGTTCTGAGTTGTGGCAGGCATGTAACTGGTCTTTCACCATGACAATGCAACTGCCCTCACTGTGCTGAGTGTTCAACAATTTTTGATCAAAAACATCATGACTCATGCCTCATCCTCCCTATTCACCGAATCTCTCCCGGAACGACATTTTTGTTTCTTTGTTTCCCTGGTTTAAAGAAGTCCTCACAGTTTTGTTTCCTTCCAATGTGGAAGAGGTGAAACAAGAATGGCAGAAGCACTTATAGGTAAGTTTGAAAACCGTTTTGAGTAATGGAAAAAACACCTTGATGGGTGTGTTGCATTAAACAGAGAGAACTTTGAAGGTGACTGAAGCTTAAACAAGTAAGAATGAATACACAATTTTAATAAATAAATTCAATTTGGGGGGGGTTCCCCCTTGTATATATAATTTTATAAGAAAAAGTGAAACTTTTTTCTAAAATGTTTGATGTTACACTTTAACTAGTGGTATAAAAGAATTCACTAGTTCTGCATCTTCACCAGCATTTGATGTTATCAGTTTTTTTAAGAAAAATTAGCCACCGTAGTGAGTGTGAAATGGTATCTCATAGTGGTAATTTTCTTTTATCTGATGACTGATATGCCGAACCCCTATTTATTTCCTTATTAATCCTTTGTATATCTTCTTGTATAAAGTGTATATTCAGTTATTGTACTCATTTTATTGTGTTGTTCCTCTTTTATTATTGATTTGTTTTTATGTATTCTAAATATAAATCCTTTAAAAGATAATTTTCTTACAAATGTGTTTCTCTAATCTATGACTTGCTTATTTGTATTATTACTATTATTATTATTATTTTTTTTTTGAGTCAGAGTCTCCCTCTGTCGCCCAGACTGGAGTGCTGTGGCACACTCCCGGCCACTGCAACCTTGACTTGCCGGGCTCTGGTGATCCTTCCACCTCAGCTTTCCAAGTAGCTGGAACTTCAGGCGCCCACCACCACACCTGGCTAATTTTTTTGATTTATTGTAGAGATGAGGTCTCGCCAAGTTGCCCAGGCGGGTCTCAAACCTGTGGGCTCAGGCAATTCACTCACCTTGGCCTCCCAAAGCGCAGGATTACAGGCTGAGCCTCCGAGCCTGGCGAATTATTTTTTATGATTGTTTTGAATCAGAAATTGAATGCCTCTTTTAATTATTTTAAATTATATCACTTATTCTCTCAATAGTCATACTTTCTTTACTTAATGATAAATCAGGAGCATCTAAAAAATAATCATTTCCAAAAAAAGAAAAGAAAAACTTTCTATAGCCCTTGTTCTGTCCTAGTTACTATATTAGCTTTGTTCAAATAATCTTTTTTAAAAGTAAAAACAAACTGTATTTTGCTGCCCGATGAGACAATATACTGATTTGAGAGTTTGGAATAAAACCATTATGAATATTCATATTATTAAGAAAAGTTTCCACGCACATAGTATAACCAAAAGTTTTAGAATAGACATTAAATATGTGGAATTATGAATGGTGACTTTAGTATTTGCCATAGTCCCTATTCCATGCTATATTTTTTAAAACATTCTACATTTTAATCCTATGAATTTGACTACTTTATATACCTCAAATAAGTAGAATCATGCAGAATTTGTCTTTCTGGAACTGGCTTATTTCGCTTACCATAATGTTTTCAAGGTTTATCCATGTTGTTGCATTTTGTAGAATTTTCTTCTTTTTTAAAGTTGAATAGTATTCCATTGTATGCATATGCCATATTCTTTTTTCAAGTTGCCTTGCAACTTATTTTTTTTTAATTTGTTTTCTTTTATTATAGAGATGTGGGGTATGTAAGGTTTAACTACATAGGTAGGATGCATGCAGGTGAAGTTTGGGCTTCCAACTGGTCTTCCTTCCCCTGGTAGTGGACCTCATAGCCTTTGTGTTGTCATGTGGGCCCCACTCATCTCCCTGTCTTCCTCCACTAGCAGTGCCCAGCAATTGCCAGTCTCTTCCTTGTGTGTGATTGTTGTTCAGGGTCTACATATGAGTGAGAACATGCAGTCTTCAGTTCTTTGTTTCTGTGATAGATCAATAATATGATGGTCTACAACTCTATCCAATTTGCTGGGAAGTCCATAATTGTGTTCTTCTTTATGGCTGTGTAATACTCCATCATGTATATGTACCACATTTTCTTCATCCAGTCCACTTTTGATGGGCAGTAGAGTAGGTTCCATGATTTTGCTATTTTGATAGTGCTGCAATAAACATCTGTATGCAGGTATCTTTGTGGCAGAAGGAATTATGTTCTTCTGGGTATATTCCCAGGAGAGGGAGGGCTGGATCATATGGAAGGTCGACTTTTAGTTCTTTTAGGAGTTGCCACACTGCTTTCCACAGAGCTTAGATTAGTTTGCACTCCCACCAACAGGGTAGAAGTGTTCCCTTTTCTCCACACCCATGCCAGCATGTGTTGTTTCTGACTTATTAATGGTAGCCATCCTTATCAAAGTTGGGTGGTATCTCATTGCAGTTTTGATTTGTGCATTTCTCTGATGATTAGTGAGACTGAGCATTTTTTCATGTGTTTGTTGGATGCTTGTATGTCTTCTTTCTTTTGAGAAGTGTCTGTTCATGTCCTTTGCTTACTTTTTAATGGAGTTGTTTGGGTTTTTTCCCCATTTCACTTCATTTGTGTTCCCTGTAGATCGTGGATATTAGGCCTTTGTCAGATGCATAATTTGCAAATATTTTCTCCCATTCAGTGGGTTATCTCTTTATTCTCTTGATGGTTTATTTTGCTCTGCCAAAGATTTTCAGTTTGATGAGGTCCCACTCGCCAATTTTAGCTTTTATGACATTCGCTTCTGGGAAATTGGTCAACAATTCATTGCCTACTCTGATGTACATGAGGTTGTTTCCTACATTTTCTTCTAGGATTCTTATAGTTTGAGGTTTGATGTTTAGGACTTTGATCCATTTTGAGTTGATTTTTGTATATGGTGATAGGTAGGGATACAGTTTCATTCTTTTGCATGTGGTCAGCCAGTTTTCACAGCACCATTTGCTAAATATGGTCTCCTTACCCCAGTGATTTCTGTTGGTGGCTTTTTCAAAGATGAGTTGGTTGAGAGACTGTGTTTTTGCTTCCAGAATCTCTGTCCTGTTCCATTGTTCTATGTGTCTATCCTGGTACCAATACCACCAGGCTGTTTTAGTAATGTTTAAAGTCTGAAAGTATGATACCTCCCACTTTGTTCTTTTTGCTGAGGATTGTTTTGGCTATCTGTGCTCTTTTCTGTTTCCATATGAATTTCTGTATTATCATTTCCATGCCTGAGAAAAATGATGTTGGTAATTTAGTGGGTATTACATTAAATCTGTAGATTGCCTTGGGTAGAATCTTGAAAATATTGATTCTTCCAATCCATGAGCAAGGAATTTTTTTTTTTTAAAGATGTGAGGTACAAGTCAGGATTGAGTACATAAGTAGTCTAGGTACGGGTGAAATTTGGGCCTACCATTAGCCCTCAATTCACCTGAATTAGGATCAGGCACCATTATTGATGTTATTTGGACCCCTGGCAGTGTCCTTCTACTGCCAGCTGCCAGTCCCTTTCTTGTGGCATTATGATAGGTGTTCAGAGTCCACTTATGCGTGAGAATATGTGATACTCTGTTCTTTGTTTCTGTGGTGGATCACTGAGTATAATAGACTCCAAATCCATCCAAGTTGCTGTGGAGTCCATAGTTTTTTCCTTCTTTATGGCTGTGTAATATTCCATTATGTGTATGTATCACATTTTTTTTATCCAGTCCATTTCTGATGGGTAGCACGGTTGGTTCCATGTTTTTGCTATTGTGAATAGTGCTGCAATAAACATGCATGAACAGGTATATTTTTTTTGAATGATTTGAGTTCCTCTGGGTATATTCCCAGAGGGGGAATTGCTGGGTCGTATGGAAGGTCAATTTCTGGTTCTTTTAGGAATTGCCACACTGTTTTCCATAGAGATTGAACTAGTTTGCACTCCCATCAACAGTGTGGAAGTGTTCCCTTTTCTCCATATCCTCACTAGCATTTGTTGTATTTTTTGCTTTATTAATAATGGGCATTCTTACTGTAGTTAGATGGTATCTCAATGTGGTTTTGATTTGCATTTCTCTTATGATTAGTGGGGTTGAGCACTTTTTAATGTGTCTGTTGGCTGCTTGTATATCTTCTTTTGAGAAATGTCTATTCATGTCTTTTGCCCACTTTTTAATGGGGCTGTTTGCTTTTTTTTCTTTCAGCACATTTGAGTTCCTTGTAGATCCTGAATGTTAGGTCTTTGTCAGATATACAGTTGGTAAATATTTTTTTCCATTCTGTGTGCTATCTCAGCTTTCTTGATACTTTCTTTTACTTTACAGATGCGTTTCAGTTTGATGAGGTCTCACTTGTCTATCTTATCTCTTATGTCATGAGCATTTAAGGTTTTGATCAGGAATTAGTTGCCCATTCCAATTTCCGTAAGGGTGTCTCCCACATTTTCTAAGATTCTTATCATTTGACATTTTATGTTTAGGTCTTTGATCCATTTAAAATTGATTTTTGTGTATGGTGATAGGCAGTTTCATTCTTCTGCATGTGATCAGTCAGTTTTCCCAACCATTTACTGAATAGGTTTTCCTCTTCCCAGTGATCGTTGATGGAGACTTTGTTGAAAATGAGTTGGTTGAGAAATTGAGGTTTTGCTTCTGGAATTTCTATCCTGTTCCATTAGTCTATGTTCCTGTTCTTGTACCAGTACCAGGCTGTTTTGATTACTGTAACCTTATAATAAAGTTTAAAGTCTGGAAATGCGATACCTTCCACTTTGTTTCTTTTGCTGAAGATTGTTTTGACTATTTGTGGTGGTTTTGATTTCCGTATGAATCTCTGTATTGTCATTTCCAGATCTGGGAAGAATGATGATGATAATTTAATGTGTATTGTGTGGAATCTGTACATTGCCTTAGGTAGGATGAACATCTTCATAATGTTAATTTTTCCAATCCATGAGCTTGGAATATTTTTCCATTTATTTGTTTTTCTTGATTTCTTTGAGCATTGTTTTGTAGTTTTTATTGTAAAGGTCTTTCACTTCTTTGGTCAGGATGATGCCAAGGGTATTTCATTTTTTGTGTATCTATTGTGAAGAGGATAGTACTTTTATTTGGTACTCTGCCTGTTTGTTGTTAGTGTATAAAAATGTGACTGTCTTTTGCATGTTGATTTTATACCCTGAGACTTTGCCAAAGTCCTT
The DNA here is from genome assembly GCA_027257055.1 of Cephalopachus bancanus. Classification (NCBI taxonomy): domain Eukaryota; kingdom Metazoa; phylum Chordata; class Mammalia; order Primates; family Tarsiidae; genus Cephalopachus; species Cephalopachus bancanus. Next base: position 18,316 of record JAPVLO010000933.1, read on the forward strand.
TATCAGTGCAAGGAGGTTTTTGACTCATTCCCTTGGGTTTTCCAGGTATAGAATCATAATTCTCCATAAAGAGAGATTGCTTAAATTCCTCTTTTCCTATTTGGATACCCCTGATTTCCTTCTCTTGTCTGACTGCTCTAGCTAGGACTTCCACCACTATTTTGAACAGCAGGGGTGGGAGTGGACAACCTTGTCTTGTTCTGGTTTTCAGGGGAAATGCTTCCAATTTCTGTCTATTTAGTAATATGCTTTCCATCCTCTAACTTTGAGTCTGGGAGTGTCCCTTCTGGTGAGATTCATCTCCTGAAGACAGTATATTGTTGTATCATGTTTCTTTATACATTTTTCCATTCTATGCCTTTTCAGTGGTACATTTAGTCTATTAACATTCAGGTTGATTGTTGAGATGTGAGAGTTTATCCCTGTCATGAGGCTCTTATAGGTTTTATTGTTGTTTACTTGTTTGTTGGTTTTCTTTTGATTTTGGGGTTGATTTATGTGTATGCTTTCAATCTTGCAGTTGTGATGCATGCTTTATTGGTTCTTTGTTTTCCTGCATTCTTGGGAAGAACCTGGTTCTTTTTCTTTCTTTCTTCTGTGCTTAAAACCTTCTTAAGTGTCTCTTATAGAGCTGGTCTGGAGGCAGCATGTTACACTCTTAGGGATTGAATGTCTGGGAAGGATTTTAATTTTCTATCACTGATGAAGCTTAGCTTAGCTGGGTAGGAAATTCTTGGTTAGAATTGTTTATCTTCGAGTGTTTTGAAGACTGGGCTCCATTCTCTTCTAGCTTGCAGTGTTTCTGTAGATAAGTCTGATGCTATTCTAATTGGTCTACCCCAGTAGGTAGTCTGACCTTTCTATCTTGCTGCCTTTAGTATTATTTCTTTTAATATGTACTTTGTGTAAATGAATTACTATGTGTCTAGGAGTCGGTCTTCTTATTTGATGCCTTGCAGGGGTTCTCTGTTTCTCTTGCATTAGGATTGTCACACTTATGATGAGATGTGGGAAGTTTTCTTAGCTGGACTCTTGGAATGTTTGTTCCAGGCTTCTCGCATTCTCCTTATATGCTTCAGGAATATCTATCAGTCTTAAGTCTGGTCTTTTAATATAGTTGATCATCTCTTGAAAGCTTTGTTCCATCTTTTTAAGTTTCCTTTCTATGTTTTTAACAGATTGGATTAGTTCTAGATTTTGGTCTTCGTGTTCTGAAATTCTTTCTTCTGCCTGGTTAATTCTGCTTTCCATGCCTGTCAGCATATTATTTATTTCATTTACTGTATTCTTTAGAGTTTACATCTCAGCCATTAGTTTTTTCATGTCTTCTTCTTGCTTTTCTTGGTTCTTATTCATCTTTTCCATCCATTCCTTGATCTCTGCACCTGTAGTCTGAGACCAGTCAATCTGGGTGCTCTTCATTGTTTGAATTCTGAAGTCTGTATACTCATGAGCTATCCTCTTTTGACTTTGTGTGGTGCCTGTGGTTCTTCTTTGGTTTTTCTTCATTTGTGGTGGGTTTTTCTTTTTTCTTTACTTCCGTTGCTCAGTGAGAAAGGGAATAGTTTTCACTTCTTTTTGGTCAACCCCCTGTTCTTCCTTGAATAAAGCTTCTCAACTAGTTTGATTTTTGGAGCTGGATTGGAGCAGGGGGGCTATGTTACTCCCTTGCAGATTTGAGATTTGAATGAGGTGTGTTAGGGACTGCTAAGATTCAAAAGATGTCTGACAATCACAATGTTTGCTGATTGGTGTGTGGGTTCCCAGAGGTCTGCTTCCCACCACCTTATGTTATGTCCATACAATGGGAGCATATGTATCTCCCCTGGGTACAAAATAACATGAAGGAAGGGAAAGGAGTTAATCAAGAGAGAATGGGGAGGGGATGACAATGGAGAGAACAAAGGAGAGAAGGTAAAACATACAAACTGGCAAACAGGGAGACAAGTAAAGAGAGAGAGAGAAAAAGAAAGAGGTAGAGAAAACCAAACCAAAACAACAAAAACAAAACAACGTAAAAAAAAAAAAAAAAAGAAAGAAGGAAAAAACAGCACATAAACAAACAAACAAAAACCCCAAAGAAGCTAAAACTGATAATATGAGGAAATTTTCACACTCATATATAGCCTTATTGGACAGAAAGAAGGAGAAGGGGTAAGTAGAACAAAATGCCCATTCCCAACAAGCTATATTAAAAAAATAGGTAAAGTCATGCAGATACAAAAAAGAAAAAAAGAAAAAAAAAACAACCCAAACAACAACAGCAGCAACAACAAAAACTTATGTAATTCTTGAGCAACCTCTTTTGGCAGTTTCCAGACTTCAGGTTTCTTGTAGGAGTGACCTAAGCACTACTTCTCTTAGCTGGCAGTAGAGGAGAGAGATTTTGGAAGGGAGGAGCTTCTGACTTTTAAATCTGTCCCCTTGTTCATCCCTTGCAGTTGTGAGAGGCTGGAAGGTGTCCCTGGCTGATCTGCCTATGTTTAACCCTCTCCGTGTGTGCTGATCCTATTGTTGCCCACCTGAGTCACACATCTCACAAATCACTGGGGAAAGGGTGGAGGGTCACTTTAAAACTCACCCCTACTCATCTTCTGTGAGCAGAGACTGGGTTCTTAGGTTGCAGTGCAGACTGCAAATGCTTTAAATCTAACCCCTCCCACCCCCGTTTACCCCATGGACTTGGGGGAAGGCTGCGAACTGCCTGCAGTTGATCTGCTTATGTTCAGATCTCTCCCTGCGTGTTTCTCAGAAAGTTGCCCACCAGAGTTGCACGTCTCATGGATCACTGCAAAAGAGGGTGCTGCGTCATTTTAAAACTCGCCGCCATTTTGCTGTGATCTAGGGCTGAGTTCTTCGGCAGACCACACATGCTTCAGGTGGGGGATGGAGCATTTGGGTCTCTTCAGCTGGGACTCTGGCTGGGTTACTTTGGTATATTTTCTCGCAGTTCGCGTTGCTGGTGTCTGACCTGGGACAAAGGCAGCAGCAGCAGGCAGCACCTGCTGCAGGTGATCTTCACTCTTTTAATCCCTTTTTTTCCTTTCCGGATGGTGCCATAGAGATGGTGCCTGCCTCTGGGCTGTAGAGTGTGCTGAGGTCCGAGCAGCTGCACAGGGCAGCTGTCTAAGCAGGAGATCTCTGTCCTCTCCTCTCCATATCTTCACTCAATCAGACGTTCACACAACTTTTCCTGACACCCTAGGATGAATACTTGTCTCTTCACCCATTCATTTCTGCAGAGACTCTTGCACTCTGACCACCTCCATTGCCATCTTGGAATCCTCTCCTGTCCATTTAGTAATTTGTTGGCTGTGGGTTTATTATAGATGACTTTTACTATCTTGAGGTATACTCCCTCTATACCTAGGTGTTCAAGGTTTTTTAATCAAGAATGGATGACGGATTTTGCTGAAAGCCTTTTCTGTGTCTAATGATATAATCATGTGGTTCTTGTTTTTACATCTGTTGATGTATTTAATTACATTTATGGTATGGATGTTAAACCAGTCCTGCATCCCAGGATTTAAGCCTACTTGTTTATGGTGGATAATTTTGAGATGTGTTGTTGTATCCAATTTGCTAGAATTTTGTTGAGAATTTTTGCATCTATGTTCATCAGGGATATTGGTCTGTAGTTCTCTTTCTTTGTTGAGTCTTTGTCAGGTTTGTGTATCAATCAGTGTGATGTTAGCTTCATAAAATGATTTGGGGAGAGTTCCATCTTTCTCGATTACCTGAAATGCTTTCAGTAGGATTGTTATTAGCTCCTCCTTGTATGTTTTGTAGAATTCTGCCGGAAAGCCATCTGGTCCAGGGCTTTTTTTTTTTTTTTTTTTTTTTGTAGGTAGCTTTCTTATGATGGCGTCAATTTCCTGGGTTGTTATTAGTCTATTTAGGGTCTCTATTTCTTCTTGTTTCAACCTTGGGCGGTTGTGTGATGTCAGAAAGTCCTCCATTTCATTTAGGTTTTCGAATGTTTCCATACAGTTGTGCATAGTAATCTCTGTTAATCTTTTGTATTTCTTCAGGGTCAGTTGTGACTTGATCTTTTGTGTTTCTGATTGTGTTTATTTGGGTTTTTATCTCTTTTTCTTGGTCACTCTATCTAGGGTTCTGTCTATCTTATTTATCCTTTCAAAGAACCAGCTTTTTGTGTCAATGAAACAGAAGACCCCTAGCTGGTTCTTTGAAAGGATAAACAAAATTGACAGACTCCTAGATAGATTGACCAAGAAAAAGAGATAAAAAACCCAAAAGCTGGTTTCTATGATTTTTTTTCCTTCTAGGCTTTTACTTTGATGATCTAGGTTCTTCTGCTGAAGTTAGAGTTTTGGTGGTCTTTCCTTTCCAGCTCCCGTAGGTGATTTGTTAGGCTGTTGACTTGTGATCTTTCTATTTTCTTTGTGTGTTGGTAGAGATATAAATTCCCCCCTTAGAACTGTTTTCAGGACACTCTAGAGGTTTTGTTAAGATGTTTGTTTTCATTTGTTTCCAAGAATCGTTTAATTTCTGTTTTGATTTCTGTGTTCACCCAGGATTTGTTCAGCACTGTGCTGTGTAGTGTTCATGTCTTTGTGTATTTTGGGGGGATCTTGTTGATGGCAATATTTGTTTTTATTCTACTGTGTTCTGAGAAGGTGCATGGTAATATTTCAATCTTATGAAATTTATTTATGCTTGATTTAAGGCAAGGGATGTGGTCGATTTTGGAGTATGTTCTATGTGTTGATGAGTAGAATTTAAATCCTATGGTTGTTGGGTGGAGTGTTCTGTAGGTATCTATTAAGTTCCTCTGGTCAATGGTCAAGTTAAGGTTCTAGGTCTCCTTATTGATTTTTTGCCTTGATGATCTATCTAGGGTTGTTAGTGGGGTATTTAAGTCCTCAATTATAATAGTGTTAGGGTCAATATCCTTTTTTAGTTTACTTTGTAGTTGCTTTATAAGTCCTGGTGCTCCTGTGTTGGGCACATATATATCTAGGATGGATATTTCTTGTTGGATTGAACATTTTATCAGCATGTAATGTCCTTCCATATCTTTTAAAAATGTTACTAGTTTGAAAATTGTTTTGTCTGATATTAAAATTGTGACTCCTGCCTTCTTTTTTTTCTGTTTGTCTGAAAATTTGTTTTCTGTCCTTTAACTTTGAGTCTGTGGGTGTCCTTTGTAGTGAGATGTGTTTCCTGTAGGCAGCATATTGTTGGGTCATGCTTCTTATATTCAGTTTGCCATTCTATGTCTTTTCAGTGGTACATTTAGTCCATTTCCATTCAGGCTGACTATTGAAATGTGAGAGTTTGTCTCTGTCATGAGGCTCTTATAAAGTTTTTTTTTTGACTTGTTTGTTTTCTTTTAACTTTTTTAACTTTTGGATTGATGTATGTATATAATTTCATGTTTGCAGTTGTGATGTACTCTCTTGAGTCTGTGTTTTCCTGTTCTCCTGGGAAGTGCATGTGCTTAATACCTTCTTAAGCATCTCTTGTAGAGCTGGTCTGGAAACAGCATAATCTTTTAGGGATTGGATGTCTGGGAAGGATTTTAATTCTCTGTCGCTGATGAAACTTATCTTAGCTGGGTAGGAAATTCTTGGTTGAATTTGTTTATTGTTGAGAACTTTGAAGATTGATGTCTTGTTGTATTTCTATAGATAAGTCTGCTGCTATTCTAATTGGTTTTCCCCAGTAGGTAGTCTGACCTTTTGCTCTCACTGCCTTTAGAATTTTTTTCCTTTATTCCTATTTGTGTAAGTGAATTACTATGTGTCTGGGAATTGGTCTTCTCCTCTTCTCATTTGATGCCTTGCAGGTGTTCTCTGAATGTCTTGCTTTTGGATAGTAATGTCTCTGATGAGATGAGGGAAGTTTTCTTAGATAACCTCATGAAGCATTTGTTCCAAGGTGTTATCTGTCTCCCTTTCTGCCTCAGGAATGCCAATCAGGCTTAAATTTGTCCTCTTAATATAATTGCTCATCTCTTAGAGACTTTGTTCTATCTTTTTAAGCTTCTTTTCTGTTTTTAACTGTATGAGTTAGTCCCATGTTTCGGTCTTAAAGCTCTGAGATTCTTTCTTCTTCTTGGTTAATTCTACTTTCCATGCTTGTCAGTTTGCTATTTGTTTTGTTCATTGTGCTCTTTATTGTCATCATCTCTTTTGTCAACTCTTCCATTCTTTCATGATTTTTATTTCTCATCTCCATCAATACCTTGCTGATTGGCTTTAAGGTGTGAGACCAGTTGTTCTGGGGGCTCTTCATTGAGTACAAAAAGTTTGTATTCTCAGGTACTGCCTTTCCAGAGTTCTGGAGGTAACCTGTGCTCTTCTGTTGATTTTTCTTAATTTGTGATGGATTTCTCCCACTTTTTTTCCTCTCTAATTTTGCTGCTCAGTGGGAGGGAGCTAGCTTTCATTTCTGTTTGCTCAATCCCTTATTCTTCCTCAGGTAGAACTTCTGGATTTGTTCAATCTTGAAGCCAGGCTGGGGGTGGGGTGCTGTGCTGCCTTTTTGCAGTTTTTAGATTTTATTAAGGTATAATGAGGGGAGCTAAGGTTCAAAAGCTACCTGCAGATTGCAGTATTCACTGACTGGGGTTGGGCCCCCTGGAACCCAGTTCCTACCACCTTACACTATGTCCATATGGTAGGAGTGTATGTATATTATTTGAAACCAAAATGGGATAAGAGAAAGAAAAATAACAGAGAAAGAAAGGAGAAGAAAGGAAGATGTAGAGAAAGGAGAAGAAAAAGGGAAAAAATAGCAAGCAAATGATAAACAAACAAAAAGCAACCAATAACAACACAATGAAGATACACTTACCCTCAAATATATTCATATGTAAAAAAAGAAGGGGGGGAATCAAATCACACAGAACACACATACACAAATGTATGTATGGAGAGGATGAGCTAAAAAAAAAAAAAATTGTCTTGAGTGTCCTCTTGCTCCCTCTTGTGGCTGTTTCTGGAACTTCATATTCCTTTTTTTTTTTTTTTCCCCTCTCTTTTTATTTTTTTAATTTTATTTTAAAGATATGGAGTGCAATTCAGGGTTAGGTATACAAATGTTCATTATGCAGGTACCCTTGTTGATGAGGTGTGTCCCTCCCTTCCCCAGGTAGATTCCCACAATTCCCAATCCCGCCTCCCTACTCCCCCTGCCCCTGCCGGCAGTTTCCCACTACTGCCAATCCTTTTCTTAAAGTATTAGGATAATTGTTGAAGGTCCGCTTATGAGTGAGAACATGTGATACTAAGTTCTTTATTTCTGTGAAAGATCACTCAGTGTTATAGACTGTAAGTCCATCCAGGTTGCTGTGAAGTTCATGATTTTGTTCTTCTTTATGGCTGCGTAATAGTCCATCATGTATATGTACCACATTTTTTTTATCCAGTCCTCTTTTGATGGGCAGCACAGTTGGTTCCATGTTCTTGCTACTGTGAACAATACTGTGATAAACATAATGTGCAGGTATCTTTTTTTTAGAGTGATTTGAGTTCTTCCGGGTATATTCCCAGTAGGGAGATTGAGGGGTCATATGGAAGGTCGATTTTTAGAGCTTTTAGGAGTCACCACACTGTTTTCTACAGAGGCTGCACTAGTTTACACTCCCACCAACAGAGTAGAAGTTTTCCTTTTTTGCTGCATCCTCTCCAGCATCTGTTGTTTTTTGGGTTATTGATGATAGCAATCCTAACTGGAGTTAGGTGGTATCTCAGTGTAGTTTTAATTTGCATTTCTTTGATGACTAGTGAGGCTGAGCAATTTTTCATGTATCTGTTGGGCCCCATATGTCTTCTTTTGAGAAGTGTCTATTCATATTTTTTGCCCACTTTGTAATGGGGTCATTTGTTTTTTTTTCCTTTCAGCATGTTTGAGTTCCTTGTAGATCCTAGATATTAGGTCTTTGTCATACAGTTGGCAAATTTTTTTCCCAGGGCTGTCTCCCCACTCTCTCGATGGTTTCTTTGGCTTTGCAGAAGCTTGTCAGTTTGATGAGTTCACACACACACACATCTTCTTGCTTATGGCATGGGAACTTGAGGTTTTGATCAGGAATTCGTTGCCAATGCCAATTTCCATAAGGGTATCTCCTGCATCTTCTAAGCTTCTTATAGTTTGAGCTTCTTATAGTTAGGTCTTTGATCCATTTAGAGTTGATTTTTGTATATGGTGATAGATAGGGATCCTGTTTTAATCTTCTGCATGTGGTCAGCCAGTTTTCCCAGTACCTTTTGCTGAATAGGTTCTCCACTCCTCAGTTGTTGGTGGTGGAGGCTTTGTTGAAGGTGAGTTGGTTGAGAAATTGAGGTTTTGCTTCTGGAATCTCTATCCTGTTTCATTGGTCTATATGCCTGTTCTTGTACCAATACCAGGCTGTTTTGATTATTGTAGCTTTATAATAGAGTTTAAAATCTGGGAGTGTGATACTTCCTGCTTTTTTTTTCTGAGGATTGTTTTGGTGATTTGTGGTTGTTTATGTTTCCATATGAATTCCTGTATTGTTGTTTCCAGGTCTGAGAAGAAGGCTACTGGCAATTTAATGGGTATTGTGTTAAATCTGTAGATTGCCTTATAGTATGAAAAATTGGTCAGCCTCACTAGTTAACAATGTTGATTCTTCTGATCCATGAGCATGGAATATTTTTCCACTTGTTTGTATCATCTTTGATTTCTTTGAACAGTGTTTTGTAGTTTTCATTGCAAAGGTCTTTTGCATCTCTGGTTAGGAAGATGCCAAGGTATTTGATTTTTTTTCTGGATATTGTAAATGGGGTTGTGCTTTTTATTTGAGTTTGTTTGTTTGTTGGTGGTGTATAGAAATGCAACTGTCTTTTGCACATTGATTTTATACCCTGAGACTTTCCCAAAGTACTTTATCAGTGCAATGAGGTTTTTGACAGATTCTCTTGAATTTTCAAGGTACAGAATCATGTTGTCTGTAAAGAGGGATAACTTGACTTCCTCTTTTCCTATTTGGATACTGCTGATCTTCTCTTCTCTGATTGCTCTAGCTAGAACTTCCAAAACTATGTTGAAAAGGAGGGGCGAGAGTGGCATCCTTGTGTTGTTCTGGTTTTCAGGGGAAATTGTTCCAAATTCTGTCTGTTTAGCAGTATGCTGGCTGTGGGTTTCTTGTAGACGACTCTTACTATTTTGAGGTATGTTCCATCTATGCCTAGATATTTGAAGGTTTTTATCAAGAATGGGTGCTGGATTTTATCAAAAGCTTTTTCTGCATCTAATGATATAATCATGTGGTTCCTGTTTTTACATCTGTTGATGTATTTAATTACATTTATGGTCTTACAAATGTTGAACCAGTCCTGCATCCTGGGGATGAAGCCTACTTGGTTGCGGTAGATGATTTTTGAGATGTTTGGTTGAATCTGATTTGATAAGAACATGTTGAGAATTTTAGTATCAGTGTTCATCAAGGATATTGGCCTGTAGTTCTCTTTCTTTGCTGGATCTTTATCTGGTTTGGGTATCAATGTGATGTTAACTTTGTAAAATGATTTGGGAAGAGTTCCATTTTTCTCAATTGCCTGGAATACTTTCAGTAGGACTGATATCAGTTCCTCCTTGTATGTTTCGCAGAATTCTGCTGGAAAGCCATCTGGTCTGGTCCAGGGCTCTTTTTTTTTGTAGGTAATTTTCTTATGACATAGTCAATTTCCCAAATTGTCATTGGTTTGTTTAGGGTCTCAATTTCTTCTTGTTTCAACTTAGGGAGGTTGTGTGATGTCAGAAAGTCCTCCATTTCCTTTAGGTTTTCAAGTTTGTTTCCATGTAATGTACATAGTAGTCTCTGATAATGTTTTGTGTTTCTTCGGGGTCATTGTGACTTGACCTTTTGCATTTCTCATTGTGTTTATTTGGTCTTTTTCTCTCTTTTTCTTGGTCAGTCTAGCTAGGGGACTATCAATCTTGTTTATCCTTTCAAAGAACCGACTTTTTGTTTTATCGATTTTTTGTGTGCTATCTTTTTGTCTTCTATGTCCCTAATTTGGGCTTTTATTTTGGTGATCTGGATTCTTCTGCTGAAGTTAGTGTTTTGATGGTCTTGCTTTTCCAGCTCCCTTAGGCAATTTGTTAGGCTGTTAACTTGTGATCTTTCCATTTTCTTCATGTGTTTACAGAGATATGAATTCCCCTCTTAATACTGCTTTCATACCATCCAGAGATTTTGGTAGGATGTTTCTTCATTTTCATTTGTTTCCAGGTATCTTTTAATCTCTGTTTTCTTTTCCATGTTGACCCAGGAGTTGTTTAGCATCATGCTGTTTAGTGTCCATGTCTCTAAGGGCTTTTGGGGAGCTTTGTTGGCGTTGATATTTATATAATGATAAAAGGTTCAATTCATCAACAAGAAATATCCATCCTAAACATGTATACACCCAACATATGAGCACCAACTTTCATAAAGCATCTTCTAGGTAAACTTAAAAAAGATACTGACTCTAACACTATCACAGTGGAGACCTAAATACCCCACTCATGACCCCAAACAGATCATCAAGACAAAAAATCAACACAGAGATCCAGAACTTCAACATGACTCAAATGGACTTAATTGATACCTACAGAATACTCCACCCAACATCCACTGAATATACATTCTACTCATCACTGCATGGAATGTACTCTAAGATTGACCACATCCTCGACCATAAATCAAGCACAAACAAGTTTCACAAGATTGAAATCTTGCCATGTACCTTCTCAGACCATAGTGGAATAAAAATAAATATCAATAGATTCCTTTTTTTACTTCCTGTCCCAAGCACCACCACTTTTGGCTTGCTGCAGGAGGGAGCAAGCTTCAGTCTCTAGACCCTCCCCTCAGCTCCCTGCGCAGGCCAGTCAGGCTGCTGTCCACATGGATCAGATGCCCCATGAACTGCTGGGGAAAGGGGGCTGGATAAGATCAAGATTCACCCCTGCTCGTCTGCTGCTTGGTCTGCCATTCCGACTGCACATGCTTGTGAATGGAACAGTATGGAGAGTGGGGCGTCTGGGGTTCCAAGCAGCCAGCCGCTGTCTCCAGGTATCGTGCACCTGGAGTATCCTCCCTGGAAAATGATGATCAATCCCAGAGGAGTTTGGGGATGGCCCTTCAGACCCAGGATGCAGGCTTCTCAGTACTGGGTGAGCCAAAGGACCTCTCTACCTGGGTTCTGGGTCAGAGAAATGGCTCAAGCCAACATCTTCTTCTCTGGTGGGACTCAGCTCTCTACCTCCTCCTCCTCTTCACCATTCCCACTGTTAGTGCCTGACCTGTTGCCAAAGTTGGTCGTTGGGCTAGGTGCCAGGGGCCAAGAGATAGCTGATCTCTGCCAGTTTTTCCCAAGAGATGCCTCAAGAATGGTGGGTGTTCCTGGTGCAGGGGTGTCAAATTTAGAGCAGTGACAAGTTGTAGCTGCTTCTGCAGGGGAGTCCTGGGTGATTGTTCCCATGTCTCCCGTCAGTCGAACATTCATTCACCCCCACTTGCATACACAGGCACATGTAGAATCATTCTTAAGCACACTCACCTATACAGAGACTTACACACTGTGACTGATTCCTTGCCATCTTGCCCCTCCTCTCAGCAAGGAATGATTTTCCATTTGTTTGTGTCATCTTTGATTTCTTTGAGCAGTGTTGTGTATTTTTTGTTGTAAAGGTCTTTCACTACTCTGGTTAGGTAGATGCCAAGGCATTTCGTGTGTGTGTGTGTGTGTGTGTGTGTGTGTGTGTGTGTGTGTGTGTGTCTATTGTGAATATAATTGCGCTTTTCATTTGGTGTTATTCCTGCTTGTTACTGGTGTGTAGAAATGCAACTGTCTTATCCACATTGATTTTTTTACTCTGAATCTTTACCAAAATCATTTATCAGTGTGAGGAGGCTTTTGATGGACTCCCCTAGGTTTTCAAGGTATAGAATCATATTGTCTACAAAGTGGGCTAGCTTAACTTCCTCTTTTCCTATTTGGATACTTCTGATTTCCTGCTCTGGCCTGATTGCTCTGGCTAGGATTTCCAGCACCGTGTTGAACGGAAGGGGTGAAAGTGAGTATCCTTGCCTTGTTTATGTTCTCAGGGGGAATGCTTTCAACTTGTGCTTATTGAGCAAAATGTTGGCTGTGTCTTTGTCATAGATGGCTCTTACTGTTTTGAGAACTGTTTCTTCTGTGTATAGGTGTTCAAGGTTTTTTTTTAATCAAGAAGCAGTACTCAATTTTGCTGAATGCTTTTTTTTTCATCTAATGATATAATCATGTGGCTCTTGTTTTTGCATCTGTTAGTGTATTGAATTATGTTTATTGTCTTGAGAATGTTGAACCAACCCTGCATCTCAGGAATGAAGCCCACCTGGTCATGGTGGATGATCCCTGAGATGAATTGTTGGATTCGATTTGCAAGAATCTTGTTGAGAATTTTTGTGTCTATGTTCATAAAGGATATTGGCCTGTAATTCTCTTTCCTTGTTTGGGTCTTTAACAGGTTTGGGTATTAGTGTGATGTTAGCTTCATAAGATGATTTGGGGAGAATTCCATCTTTCTCGATTACCTGGAATACTTTTGATAAATTTGCTATCAGTTCTTCCTTGTATGTCTTGTAGAATTCAGCTGGAAAGTCTTCTGGTCCAGGGTTTTTGTTGGTAGGGAGATATCTTATGACTGAGTTGATTTCCTGGATTGTTATAGGTCTGTTTAGAGTTTCAATTTCTTCTTGTTTCAACCTTGGGAGGTTGTGTAATGTCGGAAAGTTATCCATTTTTTTTTCTAGATTTTCAAGGTTTTTTTTTTTTTTTTTGCATTTTATAATTCTGCTGTGATCTGAGAAGATGCATATGCCATTTTTTAATCCATTCATCTGTTGATGGATGCTTAGGTTATTTCCATATCTTGGCTATTGTAAATAATGCTGTATTAAACATGGAAGTGCAGTTATCTCTTTGAGATCCTTATTGCAATGCTTTTGGATGTATTCACAGACACAGGATTGCTGGATCGCATAGTAGTGCTATTTTTAAGTTTTTGAGGAAGTTCCATACTGTTTTTCACAGTGGCTGTTCCTTCTTACATTCTTACCAACAGTGTGCAAGGAATTTTTTTCACATCATCAGCACTTGTTGTCTTTTGTTTGTATTTAATAATAACCATTCTGATAGGTATGTGGTTTTGATTTGCATTTTGCTGATAATTAGTAATATTGACTATCTTTTCATGTGCTTGTTCATCATTTGTATGTCTTCTTTGAAGAAATGCTTAGGAAAGTTTTGCCCTTGTAAAATTGAGTTATTTGGGGTGTTGTTGTTATTGAGTTGTAGGAATTTGCCATATACTTCGGATATATGGTTATCAAGTATATGGTTTGCAAATATTTTCTCCCCTTCTCTATGTTGTCTTTTTACTCTGTTGATTATATCCTTTGCTGCATAAGAGCTTTTTAGTTTGACATAGTCCCACTTGTTTATTTTTGCTTGTTTTCTGAAGCCTATCCATACTCTTAAAAGTGTCTTTTGATGAACAGAAATAGCTCATTCATTTTACCTTTTACTCTTTTTGTTTTAATTTGGGTAATTTCTATTAACCTTTCTGTAAGGTCTGTGTTTCTTTCCTTTGACCATGAAATGAATTCTTTATTTCTGATGTTATGTCTATTTTTAAATATATATCTAGCATTTCCATTTGTTTTTTTTTATATTTTCACCTTGCTCCTGAAGTTTCCCATTTCTTAATACATGCTATTTGCCTATTAGGTTACTTTATGGATTCCTTAACACATTTATTATGGATATCTTAAAGAGCATATATGATAATTTTAACATTTCCATATCTCATGCTACTTCACATGTCATACACATGCATACATATATACATGATTAACATTGAGTGTAAAGAAATAGTAGAGACTGGGTCAGTAATATTTACCCCTAGAAAATATCATGTTCTTCATCTATCTTGCCCCTTGTTGGACTGCAAGGTCAGTGTAGATGTCATTTGTTGTGGTTTTAATTAGGTTCAGCTCATCTCCTGGCTTCAGATGCTCTGAGAGGGAATCTATATTTTTCCTTTGGCAGAGCTTAGGGTCTGAGTATGGGTGAGGCTCTGAGGAGCTCTCTCTGCATCACAACCTGTCTGCTCACTTGTTGGGTCTTTGAAGTGTTCTGTTTGTTCTCTGTCCTTCCCTGGATTTGGTAATCCCAAATTCCCACTTCAACTAGGGGGGCAGTGACAAGTGTGACTGCTCATGGTGAAGGCTCATGGTTCCTTGGAGGGAGAGCTCTCAGCTTTCCCAGCCTGCCTTGGCCATGGCAGAGATCACCCAGTGGGCTCCATGAAAATTTGTAGAAATGAGTGAAAGGGTTAGATGCAGATGGGCTGTGTGGCTGGGCCTCCTCAGAATGCTGATCTACTGTGCCAGCATGCCCACATGGAGCCATTAAATATTCCTTTCATGTCACCTGGTTTCTTCCTCTTCTCCCCATTTGTTCTACTAGGAGTGAAAACAACTGAGGGTCCCTTCTTCATAGGAATGGTCATCACATCCTGGATTATAGTTCATATAGGTTTTGCTGCATCCTTAGCTGTTTGATGGATTTTTAAAACTATGATTTTAATTGCAAACCTCGTATGTCACTGGTGGGGATGTAAAGTGGTACAACCACTGTGGAAAACAGTCTGGTGGTTCCTGAGTAATTGCAACATAGAATTTCCATATGATCCAGATTTCAGTTCCAATCCTAGGTATATAGCCCCCAAAATTAAAAACACGTTTTGAAACAAAAACAAAAAATGTTCGTAACAGTATTATTTGTAATATCCCTAGGGATATTTCACTTTAGAGTGAAAAAACCATACGTTCATCAACTGATATACAAAATGTGGCATAGCCATACAATGGAGTATTATTCAGACATAAAAGGTATAAAGTATTTTGGTAATACTATAGTATGTATATGTGGCTACTACAATGTGGCTAAACCTAGAAAACATCACACTAAGTGAAAGAAGCCAGACACAAAAGGCCACATGAAGCATGATTCCATTTATATGAAATGTCCAGAACAGGCAAATCCATAAGGAGAGAAAGCAAAGTACTAGAGTGGTTGTCAGAGACTTGAAGAGAGGAATGGGGAGTGACTGTTAATTGCTACAGGGATCTCCATTTAGGGGTGATGAAAATCTTCTGGAACCAGATAGAGGTAATGGTCATACAACATTGTGAATGTACTAAATGCCACTGAATTGTACACTTAAAGTGGTTCAAATAGTGATTTTGATGTTATGTGAATTTTATCACACATAAAACAAAAACTATGACTTTGAGTCTTAGTGGCTTCTTTACCTCATCAATGTGCATTTAATGGTCCCTTTGGCTTTTCACATTTTAATTGACAGGGAGAGCTGATTGCCCTTTTCATAGCCTACAATTTCAGTTTTTTTTCTTTAAAGATTTCCAGCTGGCCACATGTGTCTTGAGTGAACAGAGGCTAGCTGTCAGCATTTGCGTTCTGGGTTGTCCTTTTAGAGTATTTAGGATCCTATGACAAAGAGCAACAGTGCAGATGAATGGAAATTCTTGATGAAATCTAAAGATCAGATCTGGGGAACCAAGTTCAAACTCAGTGCCCCAGAGCTTTTGGGGAAATGGAGTGGAGGAGGCTGGAGAGTGGTGCAAGATGATCTCCAAAGCCAGGCACGAGCTGCAGGTACATGAGTGAGGAGGAAAGAGTGGTGCTTGATGAATGTACTACCAACCTTTACACAGTGCAGTAGGGTTAGCAAAAGGCAATTATAAGAATTTATGACCTTTATATTTTAAGTCACCTTGAGAAACGGAGAGTGGGTTTGGAGAAGGCAGAGTGAGATGCGTTCAGCTCTGTTGGAATTTGAGTATTCTTGTGCCCTAGTTTGTTTCGGTGATCTTTTATCCAAGAGGAGGAGGCTGACAAAGTTTCCATTCAGATTTATTTTCACTTTTACTTAAGCCAGTTTGATAGATATAGCAGTGAGCCATTTCCCACTTTTAATAAGAAAATGAGGAGGATGGGTTTGTTCCTACAACAGATAGCCTGAGTCTAGAGAAGTGGGAATTGGGAAGGCCCGGTTCCTTCGGGTGAAAGAATGAAAGGTATGGGCTAGGCATTGGTCAGAGAACCATGGCGTGAGCTGAAACAAACATCCAGACACACAGGGCTCGCTTCCAAAGTGACTCATTGGCTTATTGCAGATGTCAGGCAGGCTTATATTCCCCTTGGATCTTGTGGCTTGGATCTCTGAAGTCTCACATCTAAGTAGATGATAATTACAACACTTTGGACAAATTTTACTTTAAATCTTCCTCAGACTGGACTTTCAACTTGGGAGAATGTTTCATTTTTATTTTTTGAATATATTATAATTATACATATTTACAGGGCACAAGTGATAGTTTGTTACATGCATAGAATGTAAAATGATCAAATCAGAGTACTTAGGGTATCCATCACCTAAGTATTTATCCTTTCTTCAAGTCCTCTCTTCTAGCTATTTTTTTTCTTTTAAAGATGTGGGGTATAATTCAGGGTTAAGTATACAAATGTTCATTATGTAGGTACCCTTGTCGATGAGGTGTGCCCTCCCCTTCCCCAAGCAGATTCCCACTACTGCCAATCCCACTTCCCTACTCCCCTCCAGGCAGTTTCCCGCTACTACCAATCCTTTTCTCACAGTATTATGATAATTCTTCAAGGTCCACTTATGGGTGAGAACATGTGGTACTCAGTTCTTTGTTTCTGTGAAAGATCATCTTCTAGCTATTTTTAAAGTGCACTACATTGTTGATAACTATAGTCACCCTATTCTGCCACTGAACATTATCACCTATTCCTTCTATCTAACTGAATGTTTGTACCCATTAACCATCCTCTCTTCATCCCACTCCTCCTACTCATACATCCTTCCCACCTTCTGGTAACCATCATTCTACTCTCTACCTTCATGTGATCGACTATTTTAGCTCCCACATATGAGTGAAAACATGCAATATTAGTCTTTCTATTCCTGGCTTATTTCACTTAACATAATGACCCGCAGTTCCATTTATGTGATTTCATTCTTTTATGTGGCCAAATAGTATTCCTTTGTGTATGTATACCACATTTTTTAATCAATTCATCCATCGATAGACACTTTCGCTGATTCCATATTTTTGCTATAGTGAATAGTGCTGCAAAAGACATGGGAGTTCAGATATCCCCTTGATCTACTGATTTCTTTTCCTTTGGATAAATAAATATCCAGTAGTGGGATTGCTAGATCGAATGGGAGTTTTACTTTTAGTTTTTTGAGAAATCCCCATGCTGTTTTCCTTAGTGTCTGTACTAATTTATATTCCTACCCATGCTTGTCAGCTGCTGACCATCTAATTACCAAAGCAATTTTTTTACAAAGTTTCTACATTCTGCTTACAGATCATCACAGCCATATGCATTTATTGAGAGTCACTGAAAAAAACAGCAGCAATTATGAGATATCTTGTTCAGGAGAAGGAGCTCAGCATATAAGTTAAAGCCTTTCATCCCCATCTTTCTGTGAATGTTGCCCAGGCTGATTAACATGCCCATGAAATGTCTTTAAGCAGAGGTGTTAACTAGCTTGCTGAAATGGAGTGTAAGAATAACAACAGGCTGGCCATCCACTGGGCTGCTGTGTCTGAGTTGTTTTGAGTTTTTGTCTTGTTCCCTCATTTGGTTGTTAAATTGGTCCTGCTTGGCCCTGATTTCTAGTAGCTAAAATAATGTTCTTCTTTTTCATCTCAAGTCATTATCCAGGCTAAATAGTTTCACTTCTATAAGGAAAGCTTTAGTACCCCAAAGGGAACAATCTCAGAGCCTCTGATATTGACAGTACAGGTGCCAATATATACTGAGATGTATGGAAGCACTTCATACTTCCTAAACCCCTTGCTTTCTCTTCTTCTCCAAACTTTGGGCTCCTTTTACATTTGCTGTCCATGGTTTTACTCTCTCTGGTTTTCTTTATGACATAAGCCCATACCATCATATCAAATGCTAGAAATTCAGTTGAAATGGGGATGCTCTACAGTGTTTTGTCTGGGGCTTCCTGGAACATGCAAATACCCAAAATCTGTTTTGATCAAAGCTTCTTCTGAGGTCCTTGAGAAAGTTCTATGTACAGAGATGCCTTCGGGAGGCAGAATAACACTTTATTATTGTCTCTAGTACTGGACCTCAAAGAACTCTAGCAGAGTAGACTGAATTCTTCCCAGAGCTCCTTTCCTGCATGTGGTAGACATCCACCATCATTTTTTCCTAAGGTCAGACTGAGTGAGTCTGTTGCTGATATGAAGGAAAGGAATTTCTCTTGGTTCAGCAGGAAAGGTGATGAAAGGGACAGAGCTAATAAAAGAATAGTGGGGCTATAGGTGCTGAAGCAAAGGCTGCATGGGAGGAGGAGATGGTGGCCAAGGAGGTAGAGTTGACACTACAATTAGAGACAGCCCTGGGCTTTTCACTTGCTGTCACTTTTGATAAGTCTCTGGAACCGTTGACTACTTTGAAAACTTCCCCTTTGGAATCTGTGGCTTAAGCAATGACTTCAAGCCCATGCATCCCTTAGGTATTTCAAAGACCTGAAGACCATCTTTATCCTCATGGAGAGATTATTGTTCTTGAACTTGAGTCTATCATAGGAGATGGGAGGAGTCTTAAGCTCATTCTGTGTTAAATATCAAACTTTCAATATATGTTTATAGACATATTTTTCCTACAGAATCCTTCTGTAGTTCACTACTACCAGTAAATAGGTCATTTCATCCTGGCCTTCTCACCCTTTCCTTCATATTCCACCATAATGTATGTTTGTCCACTGTTGTCTGGTGCCAGGAACTCTCCAAATATGGCAGACTCTTAACATACCAGAGAGGAATGTTTAAAGATGTTTGTATTACCCAGAATGTTGAGGACCACTATGATACACAATCTTCTCCATAAAATTTGGCAAATTGTAAATAAATGAAAACATTAGGTAAGCTGTGATTAAGGGATAATGGCATAGCATTTAGATTTGGAGGTAGGGTAGAGGTCTCAGTTTTGAACAGGGGAGGAATGGTTCCTTCCACATGATAGCTGCATGGTGAACACTGTTTATATCTTTGCCTCAGTGAGAGCACACATATTACACATAAGGGACCTTCTGATTCTCAATGGAGGAGTTAAGCTGAAATTGCAACAGGAGAATCCCACCTATTGAGCTCACTCAAATGCATCCCAAGTAAAAATAAACTAACATGGTGGAGGAACATATACAGTGGTAACCAACATTGCTACAGTTAATTCCAGTCAGCTTTGTATATGATATACATCACTTACCTTTAGAACTTTAGATCCCCTTCAGAACAACTGTTTGAAAAATATTTAGTCTTTAAAGCATAGGAAAAATAAAGGAAATCGAAGTGTTAACAGGGAAATTTGATGTCAGTTATATATGATTGTGAGTACATTAGATTCTCTTTATCGAGCTGCCCTATCACAAAATGTACTTTATTCTTTAATTCACAAAAAATGTAGATTAGTGTTAAGATAATCTCTCATCTTAAAGGCAATCCACTCATTACAAAATATACTTTTAACAAAATGATACTTTATCAAAGCTTCACGACATCAAATATCTTCTAGGGAGCATAATATGACTAAATATTTGCTTACTGTAATTATGAATTATGTGGCGAGTGGTTGAATTCTAATCTTCTTTTATCATAGAAGCAAGCCATTGAATATAAATACCTAGCTACATAAGATTTAGCTATTTAGAAGAAAAATCATGTATCCACTCCAATAAAAAAATTTTTGTAAAATTTGAGAAAGCATTGAAATAATAACTTTTATAAAGTATTGATATTTGTAGAAATTTGAAATAACAGTATAACGTGATATATATGTGCCTGTGTATAATCTATATCTGTATCGAGATATACTATCTATCTATATATGAACAGAGGCAGATCTATATACTTTTGGCATATTATATTATGTATATACACATATATATGTATAAAGGGGGGCAAAAAATAGTGGAATTATTTTCATAGGTCAGGCCCCTTGTATTTATTACAGGCTTTTTTCACTAGGTAAGTGTTCTTGGAACTCACCAGCATCAGTATACCAGCTAGTGTTGTGAGAGGCTGCGTTTGGCTTCAGTGAATTTTTTTTTTTTTTTTAGATTCTTTCAATGCTTTTGCCATTTCGTGATGGATGATTTACAAGTGTACCTGCCCACACCGTGCTAAGTGTTCCGCGGTTTTTTACCAAAAAATGGCATATGACCCTCGTGACCCACCCTTCCTATTTACCTGATCTCATCCCAAGTGCCTTTTTTTGGTTTCCTTGGATGAAGAAAAGTCCTCAAAGTGAAACGTTTTGCTGATGTGGAAGTAGTGATATAAAAAACGGTAGAAGCACTAACAGGCATCAAAATTGACAAATTCAAAACCTGTTTTGAGCAGTGGAAAAAGCATCCTGATAGGTATATTACATCAAACAGAGAGTACTTTGAAGGTGGCTGAAATTTATACATGTAAAAATAAATACAGAATTTTTTTTTTTTTGAGTAGGAGTCTCACTCTGTCGCCCAGACTGGAGTGCAGTGACATACTCCCGGCCACTGCAGCCTCGACCTGCTGGGCTCCGGCGATCCTTCCACCTCAGCCTTCCCAGTAGCCAGAGCTATAGGCCCGGACTACCACGACCAGCTAATTTTTGATTTATGGTAGAGATGAGGTCTCGCCAAGTTGCCCGAGTGGGTCTCGAACCCACGGGCTCAGGCAATCCACTTGCCTCGGCTTCCCAAAGTGCTGGGATTACAGGCTGAGCCACCGAGCCCAGCCCAGAATTTTTTTTATAAATAAATACCAATTTTTTTGGTCCCCCTTGTATATACATATATAAGCTATGTACATATATAAAGTATATACATATATAAGGTATATACATATATAAAGTATATACATATATAAGGTATATACATATATAAAAAGTATATACATATATATGGTACAATAAAAGTGCATTTCTTGTTAACATTTTTTATTCATGTAATGAATAAAAGTTTTCATCTGTGTTGTATATAAATAAAATGTCTTATATTCAGTGGCAATGACAGCAAAATACAGCTCAGTAACCAAACGTGTTATTACCATGTGAATTATGCAGTTTATTTCAAAATAAATAGGTGTTTACAAATTTTAATCTTACACATAGCTGAGAAAAGAACTCCCTAACAGTGGTCAAGAGTCTAGGACTGGCATTCATAGTGACTAATTATTTGGTGTCTCATTTTCTATATTTTGTCTTTAAAAATTACATAATTTGCCAGGCATGGTGGCTCAAGCCTGTAACCCCATCATTTTGGGAGGCCAAGGTGAGGGAATTGCCTGAACCCGTGGGTTTGAGAACAGTCTGGGCAACTTGGCAAGACCTCATCTCTACAATAAATCAAAACAAAAAATTAGCCAGATGTGGGACAGCGTGCCTGTAGTTCCAGCTACTTGGAGGGCTGAGATGGAAGGATCGCCTGAGCTCAGCAGGTCGATGCTGGGGTGGTCATAAGCTTGCTACTGCACTCCAGCCTGAACAACAGAGTGAGACTCCAACTAAAAAAAAAAAAGTGCGTAATTCATGCTCATTTGTCATAAAATATTCATATAATCTAGCTGTGCATAAAGTAAAATAAAAAACTTCATCTGGCCACACTTTGCAGCCCCTTTTTGAGGCAGTCACTTCAGTTGACCCTTGAACTCATCACTTTTCTATGAATAGATTTGGAATCCCACAAAACTGGATTGTGACCCCTACTACTCCATCCTTCACTTGCCACATGCTCTTGATTGAGCAAATGAGTTCACCTCCAAGCCTAACTTTCTTCATTTGTAAAACAGGGATAGTGACTGAGCCTGCCATTAGTTGTTAAAAGTAAATGGCGAGCTATGTAAAATGGGTAGCTCAAGGCTAATGATTCGATACAAACTGCAGGCTGTGGGCTGTGATTATTGTTGCCTTTGGTGTGTTGCTATCCATTCTGCCCTGTCTAACTATAAAGGCTTCTGTTCTGGCCATTGCTTCTTCTACTGAGGTTAAATTTGTACTTTTCTGCTGCTCTGGATCCCTAGGGAGAGAGCCCCCTTACCTGGTTGGGCCCTTAGGAAGCCCATATAATAGTTATTACTTTTACCTGAGAAATTCCACACCTCCTGGATTGGATTGCAAGGCATCTAATTTCATGACAAGCTCAGTGACATCTGTGCCATAAATCAACCAGAGCCCTGACAAGGCACTTGTCTGTCAGTGACTTTCTGTCTCAAGTTGAACACTCAGCCTTGCCAAGGTAGTTAGTGCTGCTTGAGCGGCCAAAGATCTACCCTGAAAATCAGGGAGGTTGTTTTCTCAGGAGTGTCAACATGATAGGGTGTCAAATACTCCCCAGACTCTAATCTTTACAGTATTCATTGAAGAGTATGCTTTGTGTTGATGCTTGCTGTGCCTGTCCTTCCCTAATGAGAAAACAATACAGACTTAGTTCCAGATAGACTCAGAGATAAACTGTCAGAGTACAGAAGCATAAGCATCGCAGGGTTTTAGACACGATAGGAACCCTTTTATTATACAACTGTAGAAACAGAGACCAGCAAAGATTGGATGACATGTTCACACGTTGACAACTAGTTGGCAGCAGCCCCAGGATGAAAACCACTGTCTCTGGATGCCTTGCTGCCTGTCCTTTCCTACATCCCATGATGCATCAGCTTCACCAACAAAAGAGAGGGTGAAATGTAAAGGGAGGCCAATGGTGTCTTCAAACATGCAGCATTTAGTGTTTCTCGAAAACTTCTAAAGATTTCACATGTAAACAAAGAGGTTAGATGAGACCGACTTCTTAAAAATACTTTTTCTTTGTTATTACTTTATTAATATTCTTAAATTAATATAATAAATTTATTTACCCTAGGTATAATTGAATATATTGAGACATACAAAGGGCACCAGCTACTGTTGCATAGTCAATAGATATGGAGGTTGGTTAATTCAATAAAATGTGAACATTTATTTTAGAAAAATCACAAGTGATTTTTAAAATATTTTCGGGCTTTTCATATACATCTTTTTGCAAACATAGTAGGCAAAATACCATTTTATTTTATTTATTTAAAAAAATGTTAAATTAATTTTCATTATAAAGATGTGGGGTACAATTCAGGGTTAGGTATACATACACTGATCATGCAGGTACCCTTGTTGATGAGGTGTGCTCCTCCCTCCCATCAGTTTCCCTTAACTGCCAATCTCACCCTCCCCCGGCAGTTTCTAACTACTGCCAATCCCTTTCTTATAGCATTATAATTGTTCAAGGTCCTCTTATGAGTGAGAACATATGGAACTCTGTTCCTTGTTTCTGTGATAAATCACTGAGTATGATGATCGACTCCAGATCCATCCAGGGTGCTGCAAAGTCCACATATTTGTCCTTCTTTATGGCTGTATAATATTCCATTGTGTACATGTACCACATTTTTTTAATCAGGTTCAGCTTCAATGGGCAACATGGTTGGTTCCATGTTTTTGCTATTGTGAATAGAGCTGCAACAAACATACGTGTGCAGGTATCTTCCTTGTAGAATAATTTGAGTTCTTCTGGGTATATTCCCAATAGGGAAATTACTGGGTCATATGGAAGGTCAATTTCTAGTTCTTTCAGAAATCATCACACTGGTTCCCAGAGAGGTTGTGCCAGTTTGCATTCCCACCAGCAGTGTAGAAGCGTTCCTTTTTTTCCACATCCATGCCAGCATCTGTTGTTTCTTCTATTAATGATGGCCATTCTTACAGGGGTTAGGTTGTATCTCAATGTGGTTTTGATTTGCATTTCTCTGATAATGAGTGAGGCTGAGCACTTTTTCATGTGTCTGTTGGCTGCCCGTATTTCTTCTTTTGAGAAGTGTCTATTCATGTCTTTTGCCCACTTTTTGATGGGGCTGTTTTTTTCCCTTCAGTGCATTTGAATTCCTTGTAGATCCTAGATGTTAGGCCATTGTCAGATATACAGTTGGTAAATATTTTTCCCATTCTGTGGGCTGTCTCCCTGCTCTCTTGATGGTTTCTTTTGCTTTGCAGAAGCTCATTAATTTGATGAGGTCCCACTTGTCTATCTTATTTCTTAAGGTATTGGCCTTTAGGGTTCTGAATAGGAATTGGTTCCCAGTTCCAATTTCCATAAGGGTGTCTCCTGTGTTTTCTAAGGTTCTTATAGTTTGAGGTTTTATGTTTAGGTCTTTGATTCATTTAGAGCTAATTTTTGTGTATGGTTATAGGTAGGGGTCCTGTTTCAATCTTCTGCATGTGGTCAGCCAGTTTTCCCAGCACCATTTACTGAATAGGTTCTCCTCTCCCCAGTGGTTGTTGTTGGAGGCTTTGTCAAAGATGAGTTGGTTGAGGAATTGAGACTTTGCTTCCAGAATCTCTATCCTGTTCCAGTGGTCTATGTGACTGGTTTTGTACCAATCCCAGGCTGTTTTGATTACTGTAGGCTTATAGTAAGTTTGAAGTCTGGAAATGTGATACCTCCTGCTTTGTTTCTCTTGCTAAGGATTGTTTTGGCTATTTGTGGTTTATGTTTCCATATTAATTTCTGTATTGTCATTTCCAGGTCTGAGAAGAATGATGTTGGTAACTTAATGGGCACTGCATTGAATCTGTAGATTGCCTTTGGTAGGATGGACATCTTAACAATGTTGATTCTTCCTATCCATGAGCATGGGATATTTTTCCGTTTGTTTGTGTCTTGGATTTCTTTGAGCAGTGTTTTGTAATTCTCACTGTAAAGGTCTTTCACTTCTCTCGTTAGGAAGATACCGAGGTATTTCATTTTTTTTTTTTTGTGGTTATTGTGAATGGGATTGCACTTTTTATTTGGGTCTCTGCCTACTTGTTGTTGGTACCTATGAATGCAACTGTCTTTTGCACATTTATTTTGGAACCTGAGACTTTGCCAAAGTCCTTTATCAGTGCAAGCAGGTTTTTGACAGATTCTCTTGGATTTAAAGATGTGGGGTACAATTCAGGGTTAGATATATAAATGTTCATTATGCAGGTACCCTTGTTGATGCGAGGCCCCCTCCCCGCAGATTCCCACTACTACCAATCCTGCCTCTCCCCACCCCCAGCAGTTTTCTGCTACTGCCAATCCTTTTCTTATAGTATTATGATAATTGTTCAAGGTCCACTTATGAGTGAGAACATGATACTCAGTTCTTTGTTTCTGCAATAGATCACTCAGTATTATAGACTCTAAGTCCATCCAAATTGCTGTGAAGTTCATAATTTTGTCTTCTTTATGACTGTGTAACATTCTATCATGTATATGTACCACATTTTGATTTAAATAGGTATTTAAATCTATAGAAACACTGCTTTAGACACAATTTCAAAATGGATTTTTACCATCCTCATGTTGGACTATTTCTCTTTATTGATTTCAAACAGGACCTCTATTAGATAATAACACTTTGTGAACCAAATTTCACGATTATGCATAGCTTGGAATGACCAAAAGTGCATTTCTTCTACAAAACGTGGTTTGTCATGCAGGTTTTTCTTTATTTTTATTGTCTTCTTTCCCATCAAGCAAATAGATCAAGAACATTTTCTTTGCTGTGGTAAAGTTTTCGTTATATAAGCACATTGTTAATTTTCTTTTAATGAACAAATTTAATATAATTACATCTCTAGTTATAAAAATTTTCTTTTGTCTCTCTCCTTCTTAATAATGCTGCTCTAGGAATAGCTACATTCTCAAAAAAGTTTTTCTTGCTCTTTTGCCAAATTAAGTTTGTTCAGAAAAATAATTTAATTTTTAAGGAGAAAATTATGTAGGTTTTTTAGAAGTTAATTTGTCATGCTCCTAATATTTTGAAGTGGAGCACTTTCATTTAATTTTTAAGTACTTTTATATAAACTAACTCTGTTTTAATAACTTGAGACTTCTTTATAAACCCCTTATTCTAAGCCATGCTTGTAAGAAAAAAAATAAAGTTCAGTTACTTCAGATGGTAATAATTTATATGCAGTGGGATTCTAAGTGACTCTTAACAAACTTAAATTTTCACATGTTCCTAATTGTGCTAGTTGATATTCCTCATCCTAGCCCTAATAATATCTATCCCAGGCATATTTTGGAGGTATAATTAATGATATACTATCATACTGAGCTAACCAAAACCATTTTATGATGCAGAGATTAATATAGACATTAAAGGCCGGGCTCGGTGGTTCAGCTTGTAATCCCGTGACTTGGGAGGCTGAGGTGAGTGGATTGCCTGAGCCCGTGGGTTCGAGACCTGCCTGGGCAACTTGGTGAGACCTCATCTCTACAATAAATCAAAAATCAGCTGGGCGTGGTAGCACGCGCCTGTAATTCCGGCTACTCGGAAGGCTGAGTCGGAAGGATCGCTGGAGCCCAGCAGTTCAAGGCTGCGGTGGTCGGGAGTGGCCACTGCACTCCAGTCTGGGTGACAGAGTGAGACTCCAACTCAAAAAAAGAAAAAAAAAATATATATATATATAGAGAGAGAGAGAGAGAGAGAGACATTAAAAGTTATTCATGAGCTTTTATCCTATTGGATTCAATTTCAGTAAAAAAGGTCTGCACCTGAACTAACCCTTTCACCAAAAAGCACAGAAAATGGAAATTAATCTTCCCCAAGGACCACGCATATGTAAAATGGATCCTTCCTATGGTGACATCTTGGTGTGGAGCAGATTCATGATCTTAAGTCCCTAACATTTTTCATTGTCATTATTCCTTACCCAGGTAATGGTACTAGTATCTTTCAAGGGAGCAAGGTAAAGCCATGATTGACTGTTGTCTCTTTCTGACACGTCACATCCATTCAATTACCAAGTTCTACTGATTGTGTCTCAAAGTGGCTCAGTTTTCTCCCCCTGCCCCCATGCTAGTCTGGGCACCAGCTTCCTTGTGGAGTTATGGCCATTGTCTTGGCATCCACTGTAGCCTCTACTCAACCTATCTCCTAGGGAACAGCCAGAATAACTTTCTGAGATTGTAAATCAAGCCATGCCTGTCACCCCTAAAGTCTTTCTTGTCTGCACCATCACTTCTGGATAAAGATAATGTTCTCTCCGTGTCTGAACATGGTGATTTTCTGACTCTTCTCCATTCATAGCGAGAATTTTATATGGAAAAAACCAACACACACTTATAGGAATGCTGCAGATTCAGCCATTTTTGTAGCGAGCATCTAAAAAATGAAGAGAATTACACCTACATATAATCTACATGGCTCTCAGAGTGGTTGCTTTTTGTACATTTATAATAAAGGTAAAAATGTGACAAAACAAAATTTATTTAGAAAACAGACTCAATTTTTGTGTACAATAAAAGCTTTGTAGCCCAAAGTAGGTCTCTGTATAGCTAGACTTTTGGTGAAATTTTATTTAAGACTCATATAGAACCTGAATTTTCTCCCTTTAATCTCTTTTTCAACCATTTCCCCTTGGGCTACCCTAAGTATCTTTTTTTTCTTTGGGCATTTTCAACTTTCAATTGTAAAACAAAAATTCATTTTTCACATGGTCGCTGAACTGAACCATGGATCCTTAAATTGCTTGTATAAATTCTGATGACTCGTTACTAATAAAACATGTTCTTGAAATAAGATTACATGACATTCAGAGCCACTTCTGTGGAGAGATTTTCCTAGTCCTCATTGACAAAACAGAGCTTTCTATCTTAAGCTATTGGACTTTATATTAGTTATTTGCTATTATGTAATGAATTATCCCCAAAACTTAATAACTTAAAGCAATTCACATTTGTTATCTCACAGTTTCTGTGGGTCGAGAATGTGGGCACAGCACAGCTGGTTCCTCTGCTTCTGGGTCTCAGGCTATGACCAAGTTGCCTACCAAGACTGTGGTCTCATCTTTTGGTTTAACAGAGCAAAATCCCTTTCCTAACTCACTCATACTGTTGTGGGTAGGACTTAGTTTCTTTCATATTATTAACCCATTAGCCTCATTTTCTTGCTGGCTAGTGACTGGATACACTTCTCTGTTCACTGTCATATAGGTGTCTCCACAATGGCCACTTTCTTCATCCAAAGCCAGCAAGAAATAGTTTGCCAGCAAAATGGAAGTCACAGTCTTTTGCAACATAATCACAGAAGTGATATCTCATCACTTTTTCCATATTCTATTCATTAAAATTAAATTACTAGGTTCACTCAAAGGTAGGAGATTTTATGAGAAGTGAATACCAGAAAGGGGACCATTAGATTCACTTTTTGTTGACCTACCACATCTTTGTTTAAACCTCTATTACTGTGCTTATTATACTCTACAGGAAATTTTAATAATAACGACTACAATGAACAACTTCAGTTCCCTTACTACTGATTCCCTTATTGAATCAAATACCAAGTACGTAATTTTATCCTCACAATAATACTTATAAGGTATTATTATTATTAACTCTATTTTATAGAAGAGAAAACTAACAGGCTAAATCAATAGCTCACAGCTTCACTGCTAGCAAGCCAGGGAGTGAGAGTGGAAACCTCATCGGAAGAAATCACATTTCTTATTCTACTGCTCATTTTAGTGGTTTCTATACTTGTGGATTTCCACATTTGGCCAGTCAGAGTCTTGCAGGGTGATTCTGTATCTCATTCAATCATGAAACCACCACAGGACTGCAATAATGTCTTCTTTTCAGGTTTTGCCCCATAAGCGTTTGTTGAATTGAAATGGATTTGGTTGAATTACCAGCGAATTGCTTTCTGTTGCAAAGGTATAGATAGATTAAAATACCCCTAACAAGTTACATTTGCCTAGCGCTTTATCATATTGGAATTTTTTTTTTTTTTTTTTGAGATAGAGGCTCGAGTGTGTGGCATAATCATAGCTTTCTGCAGCCTCGAACTCCTGGGCTCAAGCAATCCTCCCGCCTTTGCCTCCCAAGTAGCTGGGACTACAGGCACAGACTATTATGCCTAGCTAATTTTAAAATTTTTTTTGTAGATACAGGGTCTTTTGCTATGTTGCCCGGGCTGGACTCAAGTTCCTGGCCCCAATGATCCTCCCACCTTAGCTTCACAAAGTGCTGGAGTTACAGGTGTGAGCCACCATGCCCAGCCCCTTTTTGGAAAACTTTTAGTTCTAGTATCCCAGTTGGCTCTTCTCTGGTCAAGGTGGAATCTCAGTGTGATGTGTAATAGAGTGATTCACAAAGAGACTACATAGTTCGGATGAGACCAGACCTCTGATTCTTAATTCTTTTCTCATTCTACTAGATTTTGACAAACAGAATAAAAGCTACCCAAGAGAGAATTAAGGAGAGTTGGGAATGAGAGAGTAGCTATAACAAAAACAAGCTGAATATTACATTTCCTGGCTTGGTTATCTTTAGAGAAAGGGAATAGTGTGAGCAGGGTTTGCTTTTTATGAAAATGGGAAATTCTTACTAGGGAGGGAGGTAAGAGGGGACTGGAAGTAGGACGGGAGAAAGAGAAGGTTATGGCTCCAAATTACCAATGCATGGGAGTAAGAATCCTTTGATTTGTGTTCAGACAAGCAAGAGACGAGATGAGTGTTTTGGAAAGGATAACTCCTGATCAAAAGGCAAGGTGGGGAAAGATTTGCCACATGGACAAATGACAGAATAAGTAACCCGGAAGGTATGAGAAGAAGGATTGTTTGGAGCCTGGCATTTTCCTCAAAGAGCCTTTTTGGAGATGACTGCGTATGTGCACAGATATTTAAGGGCTTCCATATTTGAGGGGAGCAGGTTATACCTGGGGAACATTATCTGTTAGCATTTAAGATGTACCGTGGATGCAGTGAAGAAATTGTAGCTACTCAGATGGGTTGGAGTTTCAGAATCCTTTGGTAGACGTTGAGCTGCCTACATGTGGGCGCAAAGGAAGTGAATCACAATTGTGTCATGTACAGAAAGTGGAGATGTTACAGATGATAGGGAAGGACTAATTCAGTAGTTCTCAACCGTGGGGCTTTTTGTCCTCAAGAGGACATTTGCAATATCTGGAGACATTTTTGGTTTCAAAACTTAGGGAAAGGGGAGAGTGTTCAGGGTGGCATGCTGTTGGTTGGGATTTAATGGGTAGAGGTCAGGGATGATACTAAACATCCTATAGTGCACAAACACTCCCCTCTCCCTTCAACAAAGACTTATCCAGCCTAAAACATCAATAATGTTGAGGCTGAGAAATGCTGTTAGCCAAATCTAAGACCACTAAGTCACCTATCCACTCATAATAAAAAACATGTTTCTGTTGTGTTTTTTACATAAGTGACTTGATTAATAAGTAGATAAAGCAGTTACACTACCCATTATATACTAAGCACTCATAGACAGTCATTTTAAAATGAGAAAAATTATGTATTTATTTTCTATATCAAGTGAAAAATGAAAATAGTCATGGAGTGGAGACTTACAACACATCCTTCTGGCTCTAGCCTTCTCTGGTGTGAATGCTATCTGTTGCATTCTTATGGAGATAGGCAGTTATTAAGCTACTCTTTTACAAATTCCTGGTATTAGTTATGGATTTGCAACCCACTAAATCTCCTTAGGGACCCTGATGCTCCAACCCTGAGTTTTTTGTAGGCATTGCTAATGGTGTTTTTAGTTATCTTGAAAACCTCTAGTGTGTCTCACACTTTATAGTTTAGAGACAGATGCTAATTTTTGAATCCTCCCTATTACCTGTAAAACCTTCCAACCATTTAAAAAATGGTACATAGCCCTTTTTAATTTCCTCTCTGGTTGAATTGGCACAAGAGCTTTTTAACAAAACAGAATAAGCATCAATTCTTGATTTAATGCTGTTTTCATTGATACTTACTTACTCAACCAGCCCCTGCTCTCATGGTGCCTGCAATCCAATAAGGAAGGGAGCAACATTCCAATCTCAGATCCACAAAACTTCTAAATGATTATTTATTCATGTGCTCAGTTCACAAATACCGATTATTTCATGTGTGAAGCATGACAGTAGGTGCTGGGGTATGGCAAGGAGGCACTTGGACTTATTTCTGCTTGCAGAATGCTTCCAGTGTAGCAGGGAAGATTAAACACAAAATAACTCAACTCTGCAATTGTTTTTATCATTAGTGCTAAGAAAGAAATGCATAGGCTGTGTTAAGAAAAGGGGAACTTCCTCCCATCTGAGAGATCTGAGGGGAGGGGTCCCCAGAGAAGTCATATGGAAACCTGGGATAGGGACTGAAGATTGACCTCTCCATGTTATCCTTGCCTTCTTCTCTTACTTTGACTTTTTCTCACCTCATTGCAGTGTAAGGCCCATTGTTATAACCATAGTGTTGAAGGTAGGAAAATTTACCTTTGCTATACCCATCCAGATATTTAAGACAAAAAAGCATAAGCTACTTGTACAAATGTTTTTACTCATATTTGGAATTTCTCTTGCAGTTGTAGGCCTGGGACCTGGATTTAGCAGCTAAATTATAAGTTAACGGATGTTGACTGAAATGAAGAATTGTTTCAAAATGGCTGTTACAAGGAATGGATAGTGTTTCAAAGGAAAGGAGAATTTGTTATAGCACACATCATCCTCTGAGTCTAGTCATTAAAAAAAATTTGTTCACAGTATGAGCCATTTCTTGCTCTTTGTGACTGTGTTTGTGATTAAGAAGTTATGATTTGGGAGAGATTTTCCACTTTGCCTCAGGTCCTGCCTAGCTCAGTATTTGCAGTCCACAAAGAAGATAGCAGCAAACTGCATGAGATTTTACATTAACAATGTTGAGGGAGTGATAATTCTTACCTGGGAAGCAGGTGATCCATTAGTTACACTTCAGTCTGTCTTAGGACCAGCATGAAGCCATTATAGGTCTTTAGCTGCAAAATAATAATTTTATGATGAGGTAAGGGATAGTTTTATTTCTAGCCTATTTTAAATGACAGAAGATGCTAGGCTTATGCCAAGGACTAAATCATTTCATTTTAGACCTTGTGTATGATTCATGTAAAATGAATGTTATAAAATATAAATAAAATACAAATGTGTCACATAAATAATTCTATGGTAATAGTTAATGATATAACTAAGCTGAATAATCTGGGTACACAAGCTTTTTTAAAAAAATATATAAACAATTTCCTCTATAGGGGAACACATCAAATACTTCCTTGGATTCTATGATTAGACCTATGGTCACTCTTTCCTTAAAGTCAAGAGACTTAAAACAGAATGAACAAACAAATAAAATATTCTTCTGTCTTATTCAAATATTAAGAGTAATAGGGTCAATCACTTTACAAAATTTAAGGCTCTAAGTCAATAATAAAAGTGCCAATTCAATTGAGATAAGGAAGATGGAGGTGATCAGGAGAGAGAGGTTGGTTCATCATGATTAGTAAAGTCATCTGTGAAGTAAGTATCTCCAGACTGCCGGTCACATATTTTCCCACATTTGCCCTGTCTTCCTAAAAAAATGCATTATGTTTCTCAAAATATTTCATATTTAAATGGTGCATATGCAGGAACATGAAGTTGATGACAGGACAGACCAACTATATAGGATATATATATATATTTTTGAGTTGGAGTCTCACTCTGTCACCCAGACTGGAGTGCAATGGCATGCTCCCGGCCACCACAGCCTCGACCTGCTGGGCTCTGGCAATCCTTCCGCCTCAGCCTTCCGAGTAGCTGGAACTACAGGCGCGTGCTGCCACGCCCGGTTAGTTTTGGATTTATTGTAGAGATGAGGTCTCGTCAAGTTGCCCAGGCGGGTCTCGAACCCCACGGGCTCAGGCAATCCACTCACCTCAGCCTCCCAAAGCGCGGGATTACAGGCTGAGCCACCGAGCCTGGCTTATATAGGATATTTTTAAGAAAAAAATGCTTCTCCTGGGTCTAAGAGGAAAGTGTAGTTGGCAAAACTCTCTCTTGTTGCTGGGTGTCTGCTCTTTCATACTCGTTTCTTCTTTTGCTATAATGGAACAGTACTTAAGCAGGGGAAATTTTTGTCTTCTCTCCTTCAGGGATGGTTGATAGAGTCTGCAGACATATTTGGATATCACAATTAGGAGTGTTATTGGTATTGGGTGTGATCACTGTCAGGTTCTTGTGCTCTTGTTTGGAAAGGACTTGCTAACAGACATGTAGGGAAGTAAAACAAGCAGGCAATTTATTGAGCAAAGCAAAAGTAAACTTTCAAGAAGGGAGAACAGGCAAGACAGTTCAGAAAGAGCTGCTGATTCTGACTGATGCTGAGTTATAGCTTTTATGAGGTAAGATAGAGTTGGGTAGAGTTATCTCAGGTGATTCTGGGAATTTTCAGGTGGTCTTATGCAGCATGTGTGTAGTGGTTTCTAATGTTGGAGATGCTGCCTGTACTTGGAAAAGTGTTCACTCGTGCTGTTTTCTGAGGTCATGTGCATGCCTGCTAGCTATAATTGCCCTTTCTGGCCTAGCGTCCCTAGCAGAAGGGTTAACTTAGCTCAACTTGGTCATTGGTGTGCATGCTCTATAGAGTTCCCCAGGTAAACTTGTGCTTGGTGGCTAGCTCTCAACTACAAATATTGTAAAAAAGAGGATGTATGTAGGCTGCTGCAGGTGTTGTTTTGCAAGAGTTTTTAACAGTTTTAAAAAATTTTCTAGCCGGGCTCAGTGGCTCAACCTGTAATCCTGCACTTTGGGAGGCTGAGGTGAGTGGATTGCCTGAGCCCATGGGTTCGAGACCCTCCTGGGCAACTTGGCGAGACCTCATCTCTACAATAAGTCAAAAAAAACTAGCCGGGTGTGGTAGCGCATGCCTGTAGTTCCAGCTACTTGGAAAGCTGAGGCAGAAGGATCGCCGGAGCCCCAGCAGGGGAGGCTGCGGTGGCCAGGAGCGGCCACTGCACTCCAGTCTGGGCGACAGTGAGACTTCAGCTAAAAAAAAAAATTTTTTCTGCAGCCCTGAAATTTCCCTACTCTAACATGCCTACTCTATCAGGAAGAGTCATACATGCCGCTAGTGTCTTGTAGGTAGAGGCCAGGGATGCTACTGAACGTCCTCCACTGAACTGGACAGGCACCATAACAGAGAATCATATATCCCCAAATGTCAGTAGTGCAGATGTCGAGAAATCTTGATTTAAGACAATCTATGACCTAAACTAGAACTCATTATCCTGGTTAAGTAATTTACATCTGTGTGTACTCCTTTACCAAGGCTCAATTAAATAATTTAGTGAATATTTATTTACTCATGGAGCCATAGGGGAGAACTGCAAAAGAAAATCACCCATGGCCCCAGCATTAGGGGATTATAAATACTTAATGGAAGACAAGGTAAAGATACATGAAAAAAAATATTCACTTCAAAACGTTGTTTATTTTCTCTGGATCTAAATCATGGATATTTCATCAATATTTGCAGTGCATACCCTTTTCCTGTTTTTGCAAGCTGTCAATTCAGATAATATAGTATCTCAATGAATTATTGCCAAAATAATGCTGCATAACAATATACCCCCAAACTATATGGCTTAAGGCAACAATGTATATTCTCATTGGTTTGTGTGTTGGCTACAACCATAGACTCCAGGCTTCATATTGGACCGTGTCTGCTACAGATATATTCACTCTGAGGCTTAGACTGAGGGAGAGGTAGCATAGACCAGAGAAAGCTCTTCTCATAGTAATTGCAAAAGTAAAAGAGAGCCAGTCTGAACATGCAAACATAATGTTTCTGTTGCCCTCACATCTGATAACATCTTATTGGCCAAGACAATTCACATGGTAGAGATCAAAATCAAGAAGTGGACAAGTATACTGTAAACCCTATACGGCCTCAATCAATACCACTGGAGTGGGAAAAGGATTGCATTTTTTGAGACTAATAAGTTCATTTTAATATTTATTTCAAATTTAACATTACAAGCATTTTCCTTAACTCACTGTTTTTGTTTTTGTTTTTTTTTTTAATTACTGTAGCCTTGACCTCTCAGCTCAGGCTATTCTTCTGCTTCAGCCTTCCAAGTACCTGGAACTACAGGTGCGCACTACCACGCCTGGCTAATTTTTTATTTATTGTAGAGATGAGGTCTCACCAAGTTGCCCAGGAGGGGTCTCGAACCTGCGGGCTCAGGCAATCCACTTACCTCGGCCTCCCAAAGCACTGGGATCTCAGGCTGAGCCACTGAGCCCAGCCCAGACATGTCTTTAGGACCCAATAGGGGAGTCCTGCAAAGGTCTATTTTACTTAGAAAGAAGAACCTCTTGGGAAGGAATTCATTTCAAATCCAGGCACAGAAGCAGTATGGCCCAGAGCCAGAGGGCCAACATTAGAGAAATGGGACATTGCTTAGAACTGTGTCCATTCATTATTCAATGGAGGAGTCTACCTAAACCTCAGGTTTCAAGCGCTAGTGGGAAAATCCAAGAAAAAGACAAAAATGAAGTGTGTTTTTACTGAAATCTACATGGATTATGGGAGCACAAGTCATGGGCAACATGTATCTGGCAGCTTCAGGAGCGACAAGTACAGGAACTAAGCACCTGGCAGCACTAGGGGCTTTGGCAGTGTTGAGTTTCAGAGCCTATGATACAGACCTCAGTATCCTCTGCATCAGTCATCAATGGTGTGACATAGACTGAGTGGGAAGCAGCTGTGAACTCCTTTAGACAGACAGCCTTGGCTTAGCTGCTGCTTCTGGTATCAGCAGGAACAGATGGTATCACTACAGGGCCTTGGAAAATGACAGGCATCATTTAGTGTCCAAGAGACCACATGGGATGCTGAGAAGCTCTAGGAATACTATCCTGTGCCTGGGGCAACCTGAGGGAGAAGAGCAATAAGAAACCTTGGGTTCTAGTCTAGAAACCACCTCTTGCTATGAGTATGACCAGGGCAATTCATTGAATCTCTCCGGGTCTTCGTTTCCCCATCTGAAAGAAAGAGAACTGGGATGCATGATTTGTAAGTCTTTTTCTTTTTTTGAGTTGGAGTCTCACTCTGTCGCCCAGACTGGAGTACTGTGGCATGCTCCTGGCCACCGCAGCCTCAACCTGTTGGGCTCTGGTGATCCTTCCGCCTCAGCCTTCCAAGTAACTGGAACTACAGACATGCGCTACCACGCCCGGCTAATTTTTTGATTTATTTTAGAGATGAGGTCCCGCCAAGTTGCCCAGGCGGGTCTCAAACCCATGGGCTCAGGCAATCCATTCGCCTCAGCCTCCCAAAGTGCTGGGATTACAGGCTGAGCCACCGAGTCCAGCACAAGTCCTTTTCTAACTGAAATTTTATTATCTGCATATTATCTGCATGTTGTTGTATGACCTCAAGCTGGCCTTTAAGTTCATGCCAGCTTTTGGCTGTATAAAGTCCATATTCCTAATTTATGCTTTTTTAAAAAAAGAAATAGTCAATTCCTTATTAGCCTACGCATTCAAAGATAGACAAGCTCTCTGTCATTAAAGCACTGTATAACTGAATTATTTTATACATTCTTATGTGAGGAATTCAGTAAGAAGTGACTGCATTAGGTTCATATATTTACCACTGAAGCAGTTTAAACTGGATTGGTGGCTTTTAGACTCAGTAGCAAAAATGGATTCATGTAGTAATAGCAGAGTGCTTTTTACATTGATGACCTCTGTTTGAACATGTTAATTTCAGATACCAGGGAGATGTCCATATAGAGATCTTAGTTCAACAATTGGCCATACAGTCTACCTGGAAGTAAAACTTAGTCATGTCTTAGCATTTGGTCAGTATTTAATCTCACAAAGATGGCATTTACATCTCATAATTATAGGGAGATCAGGGAAGCAGAGAGTGTCTTGAGGCTCACAACATTTGCAGTACAGACTGGACAATGGACACCTAGAAGTGGTGTATGGCCAGGACATATGTTTAGTAATTTTTTATTGTTTTTTGAGTAGTTTGTACCAGATTGGCCCACATTTCTTTACATTATGAAATTGGTGGTGATGCCAATCTGTGTGTCTGTCTTCTTTTTAAAAATGAGAATATCCTACAAGTGTGGTGATCTTTAGCAAGGGTGCAAGCTCTTGGCTGGCAAAGTCCCCCTCCCTCTATTAAATCCAGGTTATTTCCCATGTCCTGTCCAGCCTCTGTAATTATGTGGTGTGTTAATCCTGATTCTGAGGTTCATAAATGAAGAAGAACCAGCAAATAGAGACTCTGCAGAAAGAGGGACACAACAGAATACTCTGGGAGTGTGTTCAAAGAGGATCGCATTCCAGAGAGAGAAGAGCCTGCTTTTTTTCTGACAGGTGTTGCTAGAAAGTCAAGAAGAAGGATCCTCCATGTGGTGTCCACTGACCTTGATGCCCAATGTGTTCAGTGGAGCTGTTGGCATCAAGTGAGGCATGTGAGAGTAGAGGAGCAGATGCAGAAAAAGGTCAAGATGACTCTGTCAGTTCATACACTGGAGGACCCTTGGTACTCCAGAGACATAGCAATAAGAGTCAAGGCATAAAGAGAGAACAGATGGGCACACTAAAAGCCCAGACTCCACAACTGCGCAACATATGCTTGTAAGAAATCAGTACTTGTACTCCCCAAATCTATAAAAATAAAATAAAAGGCCAGGCATGGTGGCTCATGCCTGTAATCCCAATGCTTTGGCAGGCTGAGGCAGGAGGATCCCATAAGCCCAGGAGTTCGAGACCAGTCTGGGCAACATAGCGAGACCTCATCTCTACAAAAAATTTAAAAATTATCAAGGCATGGTGGCACGTGCCTGTAGACCCAGTTTCTTGGGAGGCTGAGGTGGAAGGATCACTTAAGCCCAGGAATTTGAAGCTGCAGTGAGCTGTGATTGCCCCACTGCACTCTAGCCTGGGTAACACAGCAAGACTACGTCTCTAAAAATAAAGTAAAAATTATTCAATACAACAAAAAAATCATTAATCAATTTCTCTCACTTTACAGTTAAGGAAACTAAGGTTCAGAGAACTAATATGATTAGCTTCCCGCCCCTCCCCCACAAAAAAGGCCTCCACGGGCCAGTGAGGAGCAGAAAGACAAAGTGATACATTCTGACTCCTGGCCTCAGGATCACAGCCACAGAGACTAGGCTCTGGAAGTTGTTGAGAGCAAGAACCTGGCTCAGGACTGGAAACCAAGGGCTAGGAGTGTTGCTGCTTATCCATGCTGGTGGGAAGAAGATAAGAAGGACATGAATATTGAACAAGGCCTGAGGCTGTGGTTTGTTACCTTGCACACCTACCTGCCATCTCCTAGGGAACCCAGCCAGACCTCCCCTCTCTTTGGCTGGGAAACCTGTTGAGCAACCTCCTGTGAACCCTGCCAATGTAGGCTCTGGTTCTGAACAGGGAACCTGCTGCAGGGTGGTAGGAAAGGAGTTGGGGCGGCAAAACTGCAGGCGTGAGAAAAGAGGCAAAGAACAACATGAACTAGAGAACCAATGTTTCCCCCACAAGAGGAGATCTAATTATAAGGAAAACAGACTTCTTATTCAACCTGAAAGGATGAACACACATGTGGACCTCTATACAAGAGATGCCAAGAGCTTGATGGAAGATGGCAATTCATTGACTTAGCAGAAGAAAGGAAGAGGACACTGACCCGAATGTTGAGGGGGAAGCTACTGATGTCGGCACCAGAGAACCCACCAAGGCCCAAGACAGGAAGGTCTGAGTACTGCTGAAGGTGGAGTGAGGAGTGAGGTTGAAAAGCGAAGGATTGCGTGTGTGTGTTTGTGTGTGTGTGTGTGTGTGTGTGTGTGTGTGTGTGTGTGTGTGTTTAAGAGACAGCTGGAGTACAATGGTGTGATTGATCATAGCTCACTGTAATCTCCAGCTCCTGGGCTAAAGCGATCCTCCCACCCTATCCTCCCAAGTAGCTGAGACAACAGGTGTACCTCACCATACCTGGCTAACTTTTAATTTTTTTTTTTTTTTTTTGTAGAAATGGGGTCTTGTTGTGTTTCCCAGGCTGAACTTGAACTCCTGGCCTTAAGTGATCCTTCCACCTCAGCCTCCCAAAGTTCTAGGATTGTTTGCATGTCTTTATGGAAGAGGTTGGGCTTCCAGATCTCTCCTTCAATCCCACGCAACTCTTCAGAGTCAGACAGTGCTCACCACTCTGCTGGAAATGAGTTAGTTCTATCAAGAAAGTGCATTAGTAAGCCTCCAAGGACTGGGCATTAGGCACAGCCTAGATTAGAGGGAAAACAAGGGGTTGAAACAGTAGACTAGTAAGCTTACCTATGATAAAGGGAGATATGCCAGCAGCTTCCCTTACTCTGATCCCAGAATGCCATCAGGCAGAAGCAAGTCTACCTCAAGTAGGAGGCAGAGAGGTTTCTGAGTGAAGAAACAGACCCATGAGAAAAGGCTTACATGTCCTGACATCTGCTCTCTTAATACAAATCCCAGCCTAGCATCCCTCTAGGGTGAAGCCTGCAGTCCACAGTCCCTCCCACACATGTACAGACCTTTGAACCAACTTCTTGGGTCTCACTCTTAAATGTGAGTAGATGACCAAGAACTCCTAGATATTTGTGGAAAGCTTCTGACATGTAGAAGACTAAAACATGAATGTCCACCATGAGCCAGGAGCAGTTCTATGACACACCTAATGGGGTATTGGTTTCCTGTGGCTGCTGTAACAAATGACAACAACGTGGATGGCTTGAAACAACACCAATTTATTATCTTACAGTTCTGGAGGCCAGAAATCTGAAGGTAGTCCTTATGGGGCTAAATTCAAGCTGTTTGCAGAGCTGACTCTTTTGGGAGGTTTTAAGGGAAAATTTGTTTCCTTGCCTTGTCCAGCTTCTAGGAGGCTACTCACATTCCTTGGCTTATGGCCCCACTTCA
Organism: Cephalopachus bancanus; assembly: GCA_027257055.1. Taxonomy (NCBI): domain Eukaryota; kingdom Metazoa; phylum Chordata; class Mammalia; order Primates; family Tarsiidae; genus Cephalopachus; species Cephalopachus bancanus. The sequence goes on from JAPVLO010000933.1 coordinate 58,229, forward strand.
CTTTGCCTTCCTCTTTGTCTATAATCAGATATCTTATCCATCTGTCTTCTTTTAATAAGATACTTGTGATTACATTTGGTCCAGTTGGATAATCCAAGATAATTTCCCCTTCTCCAAGTCTTTAATCAAAAATCCCTTTGGTCCTGTAAGGTAATATATTCTCAGGTTCTGGGAGATTAGGGTGTGGACAACTTTGCAGGGAGGGCCATTATTCTTCTGACCACATCAAATGAAGATAAGCATGATAGAGAACAAGGAAGCAGAGTAAAAGGACAGGGAGGACCAGAGTAGGGCGACTGGGGCAAGCTCCTGGGCTGGCAGCCAGGTGTGTTTGGCTGCACCCATACCATTTTCTCAGATGTGTGTGTGTGGGAGGAACCACTATGAGCCTCTGGTGTCTCGTGCAGAGCCCCAACCCTCTGAGTTCCTGGTGCCATAAATTCTGCTAGTCTTCTCTTGCTTTCCCAGGCCCCTGTCTCAGGGTGAGTGTGAGAGCTCAGGTAGGTGCATTCTTCAATCTGACCCTGTGCACATTTAACCTTGCCCATCTGCAGCAATGAGTCAGGCAGAAGGATGCTATTCTCCCCAGTTGCTCAGGTGCTTGCAGGTTCCCTTCCTCTATGAATTCCCCGTGGGCAATTTCTTTGGGCTGCAGAGAGGGAGTGTCAGGTGTGAGTGCTCAAGCCACAATCCTCCCATGAAATACCTCCAGCCTCTTATTCTTTCAAGAAATTAAATGCTATAAGGTGAGAGTGTGTTGGGATGACAAACAAGACAATGGATTCCCTTGTCTTGGTACATTTGCTATCACCCCGAGCTGCCCCATGCTGGTGGCCTTGTGCACTTAGAATTTTGAAAGGTGTATATGTTTCCTTTTAAAAAGCTACTAAGCCAAAACCCATTGTTAATTTTAGAAAGGATAGGACTTTGAAAATTGGATCTTTATGCAACACCTATCTTTTCAGTGTTCAAAGAAAGATCATTTAGCTCATGGAGGAGTCTGTCTTCAATAAAGAGGCATTCGGAGGTGGTTGTTTTCATTTTTCTAAACAGAACCTCCATTTTGGTCTAGGGGAAAAAAGAGAGGTCATGGCCAGCCATGGAGAAGGAAGAGTATAATTTGGAAACAAAAGCACAGGAAAGAAAGGATAAAATTCTTTGCCCAGCAACCTCTTAGACAAGTGTCTTCTGAGCACTACTGTCTAGGACAGACGGATATAAAGAATGGCCTCTTCTGAAACTCATGCAAGGAGAGTCCCAGAGAAGGAGGGCCATGGCCAACCATGAGCCAGCATCCTTCAACTTCCTTTTGTCTCCTTGCCTTTTGCAGGAAGATGAGGGTCCTTTTCCTTCTGCTGTTATTTCTGTGTGAAGCCCAGAGCCATGCAGCATCAAGGCCGAACATCATCCTGGTGATGGCAGATGACCTTGGCATTGGAGATCCAGGATGCTATGGGAACAAGACTCTCAGGTTGGGTACTGCAGCTCCTGTGTAAACACATGTCTCTATTCATAGGCAACAGTCCCTGGTGTTGGTTAACACTGATCTACAAAGCACAGAACATGTAGAAATGTTTCAAACCCTCTAAACAGCATAATTCTATGCATGGCTTTATATATGTAGATATACTGAGACATAGACATCATGAAGGCAGGTGTGAGTGTATTTGGCTATGGTCAGTGATTTGTATAAACTCAGAGACATCACTAGAACGGCATTATATGATCATAATTCTTTCTTACTGACTGCTACTATGCTGTTTTGTATACATTCTCATTTCTGTCCTTTTTGTTCACTTGTTTTATCTTCTCTTTTTGGCATCTGGCTTTGTTCCAGTTGTTTCTGATCCTGTCTCACTCCATTCCAGTTTATTAACCACTTACTCTCACCTCCATACCTAACTCCCTCTTTCTGCCCAGCTACCCATCATCATCAGCCACCCAGGCTGTCTTAGTCTATCCAAGCTGCTATAATAAAATGCCATAGACTCTGTGACTTATAAACAACAGATATATATTGCTTATTGTTCTGAAAATTGGAAGTCCAAGATCAAAGCATAAACAGATTCGGTGTCTCATGAGGACCCGCTTCCTGGATCATAGATGATGCCTTCTTGTAAGGTGAATGGAGTGAGGGAGCTCTCTGAGGTCCCTTTCATAAGGGCACTAATTCTGTAAAATATTTAGAGATCACTTTTTTAGATTTGTGATACACATCTTATTAAATTATATGCCACTCACCTCCCAAAGGCCCCACCTCCTAAGACCATCATGTTGGGAGGTAAGAATTTCAACATATGAATTTTGGAGGGATGCAAACATTGAGACCATAGCACAGGCAAACAATCATGGAAAGACATGTCATGTTTTATGACCACATAACCTTTAAAGGTGCAGGGATGACTCAACAAATAATACAACGAGAACTAGACTCAGGAGCATTGGATGCTTGGGTCTGGACATCTTTCTAGAGGAGGGTGTTTGGTTTCTAAGCCCTCTGCCTAAAATTGACTTAACACAAGACATATTTTAGGGGCCTTTTAGTTTTCAAAGGAAAGTAAGTTCTTGTGTAGTAGAATATTGACATTAGAGTTTCATTTTCTCTTCCTAATAATGTGGAAACAATGACATAAAAATAGTTCTGTGGGGAGCTTCATCACACAAAAGATCGATACAAACTAAATTAAAGGAGAGGATGGGAAAAGAGATCATTTACTTTTACTAGAATTTTCTCATAGGATCTGTGAATACTAAATATCTGAAGCCTGGGATGGATCATCGCCAAGTGTCATGGGTCAGTGATTTATTTTCATGCCATTCACTGGCTCTTCCTCTTTTCAACATGACAATGTATCTTGTAAAGTGTATTTTATGATTATACAGCAGATCAAGTAACAATTAAATAAACTATTTTTTAAGGGAAAACATGTCCATAAAGCATAGCCAAATATATCTCAATTTCAACATGAATCTTTGTGTAAAGTGTTGCTTTTTATTTTTTTAAATGTATACTGACCTATATAACATTGGTTAGGTTTTTAAAAGCATATACAGGGATAGAATCTACACTCAATGTTCTCCCAAAATTTTAGTTAACAGTTTATGTTGTCTGCCCCACTTTTTGCCTAATTTTGTAAAACATTTAGAGATCACTTTTTTACATTTGTGATACACATCTTATTAATTTAGTTTATTCTTATCAGGGTCATAATTTCTATTATTTTATTTATTTTTAATATTAGGTATTCCCAAAGTTTATTGAGAAAATAGATAACTGTTCCTACTATGATGTTTTAGTTAAAAAGTTAAAATCTAGCCTAAGGTTAAGTATTTACCAATTATCAAAAAAAAAATGTCTATAAAAATCTCATGGAAAAATTCATGGCAATATCTACCATAGATCTGTCTTGGTCTCCATATTTGATTCTAATTCTTTCTGAATTACATTTCTCATTTTATATTTTGTATATCACACTCCAGAATAGTCAAATTCTCCCATGAGCCAATTTAGACACTAGGAGATTTAATTCAAATACATAGATAGTTTCTGCTTTCTAAGCATCTCGTTCTTTACAGCAAAAGCAAAGTAGAAATATTGTTAATTAAACACATACACCAAATTAATAGATAGCAGATTAGTTTGACCTCACAAATTCAGTGAAATGATTTTCCCCTTCAAGCTATACATTACTGTGGCACTACTCTTTGAGGGTACTGGTCTAGGGAAGCTGTAGAACCAATGAGCAAGAAGCATATTCCCACATTACAGGCAGCCATCTTGGAGGAGAGCGCAGTTAGCCATGTCATCACTTTACAGCGAGGAAGTTGCTGTGATGGGGCAGTATGGACTACTGTCCTGTACATAAAGCAGACTTATCCCATGTACAAGGGAGGGCACTGGAGGCCCACAAGAATTCAATCTATGCCCACAACTGAAGGATAAAAGATGACCAGTCAGACAGGAAGGGACCTGGGTGCCTGGTGGAGGATGTAGAGAAATATGGCTTGATATAGTCTAAACATTGAAAGATGTTAATTTCTGAATGACTTCCAAAGATGATCAGCCAATCCATTCATGGAGAAAAGGCACTAGGATGGCTTATCTTACATAATATATCATCCTACAAGTGAGCTTATAAATAAGTATTTATTAAGTATAAAAAATGGCCAGCAAAGAGTGTATGGAAGTCAAAGTATATCATTTCTTCACTGTAGTGTGTGTTCCTTTTTTGTGGATCATATTAATCCATTTATTGATAGTCATTGGTAGAAGCACATTTAATCTGATTATTCCCTGTCCCTGGGAGTGTGTGAAAATTAGGTAGAGGCTCATAAGAGCTGGTTTGATTCCCTTTGGCTGTGGTTGAGAAGAGAGGGGTCAGGCTGAGCCTGGCACTTTCTCCTTTGGGATCACAGAGGTAACTTGGGGCACATGGGTGGGAGAAGAGTGAAGTCTTATCCTCACTCATCCCTTACTGTCTTTCTTTGTAGTAGTCCATTCCTAAGACTTGGTCCTCTCTTCTAACCTAGGACTAGAGGAAACAGGAGCTCAGAGTCCTCTGAGGCAAAAATGAACTCCCTAGGGATGTTCCACCTGGCTCACTTACACATCTCCATGGTTTTGTTTCATTTTGAGCCTTGGTTCTGTGTCACTTCTTCCTTACCTCCCCTGCCTCCCATCTCCCCTTTCTCTTTCATACAACCACACAATTTCCCCTGGTCATTGAGAGGTTTCCTACTATAAAGAACCATGGGGAAGCTTCATTTTGAAGATCATCACAAATGCCATGATTCTTTTGTTCTAGGACTCCCAATATTGACCAGTTGGCCAGTGAGGGAGTGAAACTCACCCAGCACCTAGCAGCATCACCTCTGTGTACACCAAGCAGGGCAGCCTTTTTGACGGGCCGGTACCCCATCCGATCAGGTAACCTCCTATCTGCATTGCCAGGGCTGTTGTCCCCCTCTGGGCAGCCTCTCAGCTCTAGTGTTCTTCTGGTTCCTAAAGGTTTTTTTTTTTACTGCTTTAGGAATGGCATCTTGGTCCCGAACTGGAGTTTTTCTCTTTACAGCCTCTTCTGGAGGACTTCCCTCAAGTGAAATTACCTTTGCCAAGCTTCTGAAAAATCGAGGATATACAACAGCACTGATAGGTATGGGCACCTGAGGAGGGAGAGGAAAGACTTGTAGCAAGAGAGTTACAAGAGGGCATCATGACAACCTTCTTAAGGATGATGTTGCTGGTACACTTCACACAATTTTAAATAGGGACAAAATAAATTCAATTTTAATCCTAGATTAAAACACAACGAACCTATCTGGGCTATTTGAATTTATATGAGGGTTGACCCCCCAAAACCCAGAATTTATTTATTAAAAATTGTGCATTTATTCTTACATGTTTAAACTTCAGTCATCTTCAAAGTACTTTCTGTCTGATGCAATATACCCATCAAGACACTTTTCCACTGCTCAAAAGTTTTTGTTTTATTTTATTATAGACTGTTTTTTCCTTCTTTTTTTTTACTTTTAATTTTTTTATTTTAAAGATGTGGGGTGCAACTCAGGGTTAAGTATACAAATATTCATTATGCAGGTACCCTTGTTAATGAGGTATACTTCCCCCGACCCCAGGCAGACTCCCTCTACTGCCAATCCCACTTCACCGTCCCCGTCCCAGCAGTTTCCCACTACTGCCAATCTTTTTCTTATAGTATTACAATAATGGTTCAAGGTCCACTGATGAGTGAGAACTTGTGATACTCAGTTCTTTGTTTCTGTGAAAGATCACTCAGTATTGTAGACTTTAAGTCCATCCAGGTTGCTGTGAAGTTCATGATTTTGTTCTTTATGGCTGCATAATATTACATTGTGTATGTGTACCACATTTTTCGAAATATTTTTTAAATACATCAATTTTGGTTTTATTTATTTATTTATTTGAGTTGGAGTCTCACTCTGTCGCCCAGACTGGAGTACAGTGACACACTCCCGGTCACCACAGTCTTGACCTGCTGGGCTCCAGTGATCCTTCCACCTCAGCCTTCCAAGTAGCTGGAACTACAGGCGTGCGCTACCACTCCTGGCTAATTTTTGATTTATTGTAGAGACAAGGTCTTACCAAGTTGCCCAGGTGGATCTTGAACCCGTGGGCTCAGGCAATTCACTCGCCTCGGCCTCCCAAAGTGCTGGGATGACAGGCTGAGCCACCGAGCCCAGCCGTAAATATATCAATTTTGATACCTTTTAGTACTTCTGCCACTTTTTGTTTCACTTTTCCACATTGGCAAAACATTTCCCTTTGAGGACTTTTTTTCACCTGGAGAAACCAAAAAAAAGTCACTCAGGGCGAGATCAGGTGAATAGGGAGGGTGGGACATGGGAATCATACCGTTTTTGGTCAAAAACTGCTGAACACTCAGTATGGGTAGGTAGGTTTTTATGGTGTAATACCCAGTCACCTATTTGCCACAACATGGGACATTTCTTCCACAAATCACGACAAAACCTTCTCAAAACTTCCAGATAAAAACTTTGATTGACTTTTTTTTTTTTTTTTTTGAGTTGGTGTCTCACTCTGTCACCCAGACTGGAGTGCAGTGGCTGCTTCCGGCCACTGCAGCCTCGACCTGCTGGGCTCTGGCGATCCTTCCGCCTCAGCCTTCCAAGTAGCTGGAACTACAGGCGCATGCTACCACACCTGGCTACTTTTTAAAAAAAAATTTACTGTAGAGATGAGGTCTCACCAAGTTGCCCAGGTGGGTCTCAAACCCGCGGGCTCAGGCAATCCACTCACCTCAGCCTTCCAAGGCGTGGGATTACAGGCTGAGCCACCGAGCCCGGCTGGTTGACCTTTTGATCTCGAGGAATAACTTCTGAGTGTACTACAAAGGACCTGCCCTCCAAAAGATGATTCTGTGCTTTTTTTGTGTCCCCCTCGTTAGATATGTGTCCTTGTGTGTGTGTACATGTGCGTGTATGTGTGCACAAGTGTAGATAGATAGATAGATAGATGATACCTAATGATAGCTGGATGGACAGATGGATGGATGAATGGATAGATAGATGATAAATGGATAATAGACAGAGAGATGGATGAGTGGATGGATAGATGAGAGACAGATGACAGCCAGATGAAGTATGGTAGATAGGCAGATATACGTAGAGATAGCATACAGAACTACATATATGCACCATGCTATTGGTAAATGTTTTTATTTTACCATTCAGTACTAAAATTGTATCAGAATTTGGTTTAGTTGACAATCCTGTTGATTTTTATCCTATTGATAGGAATGATGCGTTTTCCCTGTTTGCATGATGAGCTTGGGTCTGAGCAGGTCCGATGAATCCTAGAAAATCTCACAGAAGCAAAATACTCTTCTCTTTTTTCTGACATCTTGTTATAAGATTATCGTCTTTTTTCTTTTGTGTCACACTCATTAGTTTAGTGGTATAATTAACTTCTTTCAAGAAATTTTCAAAGGTGTTTGAAATAATTGCTGAATTACTGAGTATGATTTTCTCATGCCCCAGGAGTAGGTTTTTGAGTAAGGATTCCTTTCTACTTTTAACAAAATTAAGTTAGTTCTAGCACTTTAATTTTAAGGGTGTGTCTTAGAAAAGCATCATCCTGGAAAAAACACTTGTATTTTTTATGTAGTTTTGTTTCTTGCCTTTTAATGTTAGGTTTTTGTTTGTTTGTTTTGTTTTTGGTTTTTTTTGGTCTGGTTGGGGTTCTTTTTCTTTTTTTTTTTGCTTTATTTTGTCTTTTTTTCCTCCAATCTCTAAATTAGTTCTTGTTTTTTTTGGCAGAGGGAGTAAGTAATACCTTAGTGCTTGTGGAAAAGGGAAAGAAAAACTCTAGAGTCCGATGAGTGGGAAGGCTTGACTCATAGAATAGAAAGAACCTACTTTTTAGAGTGTGGGCATCAGAAGCTGGTGTTCAAATTGAAGTGTTTATTGGGACTAAAGTGTTTATTTGTCTTCTTAGGGAAATGGCACCTTGGGATGAGCTGTTACAGCAAGACTGACTTTTGTCACCACCCTTTGCGTCATGGGTTTGATTATTTCTATGGGCTCACTGTAACCAACCTGAGAGACTGCAAACCTGGGGAGGGCAGCGTCTTCACCACAGGCTTCAAGAAGTTGGTTTTCATCCCCCTGCAGATCATCGGGGTTGCTGTCCTCACTCTAGCAGTACTCAATTTCCTGGGACTGCTTCACGTGCCTCTTGGCGTTTTCTTTTGCCTTCTCCTTCTAGCAGCCATGATCCTGAGTCTTTTCCTGTGTTTCCTTCATTACTTTCGACCCCTGAACTGCTTCCTGATGAGGAACTATGAGATCGCCCAGCAGCCCATGTCATATGACAATCTCACCCAAAGGCTGACAGCAGAAGCTGCCCAGTTCATACAGTGGTAGGTATCACCTTTTCTTCTCATGCTGACTGGAAAAAAGAGTTCTTGGTTATTTCCCACAGAGGTGGAAGAACCAGCAGGACTATGCTATTCACATTTTCCCTTCTGTGCTTAGCAGATTTCTCTAGCTAGGTACTCTGGAGGAGGGACAAGGGAAATAATATGACATATGTTTGGTGGCTTCGGAAAGGAATTGGGCTTTCCTTAGAATCACTTTGCCAATATTCTCCATGTTCTGGACTGGAGAGGCCATGCTAAAAAATATCTTTGAATGACAAAGGAGGCATCAGATTTCCCCATGGTCCTTAATCTTCAATTGTGGCAGTCAAGAGAGGAAAGATAATGATTTATGTTTACTCTAGAGGTTGTCCTTGTGATACAAACAACATGGAAAGATCCAAAATATTTTGGACCAATTCTGAGCCAAAAACCTCTGTGAGTAATCTGAGTGAAGTGAATGACATCGTTTTAATCTGTTGGATCCCACTGAGTTCATAGTTTTGGGGATTTTATCTGCAGATGAAATAACCGTCAATAGAAAAGCAGACAACAATTCTGAGTTATACAGATAGATATATATCTATATTACAATGTGTAATATATAAAGGCTATATAGGTATAATTAAATTGATATAATATAGAGGCTATATCAGAACCATTTGCTATTCAAAACAAGCAAATAAACAAAGAAAATTGTTTTTTTCTATTTGTAACTTTAGAGGACAGAACTTTAAAGAGAAATAAAAATTTCATCAGAAAATCCGAAATTTGATCTTTATGGTGACTTAAACTCTATGGAATATTTAAAAGAGAGGGTTTTTTTGGGTGGTTTAACGATTATAAGGGAGACAGAGGTAATGCAGGTAACAATTAATTACGTAACACAAAATTATAAAATCAATTCAGACAATAAAAAGGGAAGTCATCATGATGGAAGGAAAGTATGTTAGGGATCTACTTTTTTTTTAAAAGACAAAAATGCTCAGCCAAAGAAGAAAATATGCAGTTAAGGTATGTGGAAGCTACATAATTTAGGGCTGATGGGAAAGGTAAAGGTAACATACTCTTTGAAAATTATGTTATCTTTTCCTCATGTGGAAGAGGTTGTGTTCTCCTGCCATATCTTGTGTGCATAGAGTTGATGCTCTATAAGAAGAGTGGGCAGTAGTTCCCCTGACTCCCTTCTGCTTGCAGTTATGAAACAGTGTAGGGATACTATGTTCATCTGGGAGTTCGATGGTGACATGGCACCCACAGCATCACTGAATATACAATATATAAACCATAGAGTATATTTTAGTATACCCCTCTGGTATTACAAAGGTATTATATATCACTTTGAGAAAAACCCACTCATGACTTGGATGTCTGAATAAACTGTTAAGTGGCTTACACAAAAGTTGTAATTGATAGTATGTCTTTCTTTCTCTAAAAATAAGATAAAAATTCTTATGGGTCACATCACTCCCACGTTTCAACAGGTTTTCTTAAAATCTAAAGTGTAATTTTACTGTAAAATATATAAACTGGTCACCAATCATTTTAACTGTTCTGTTTTAGCCTCTGGGGCTTAGTTTCAGAGAGTACTGTATGTACTAGCTACCCAACTTCTGAGAGAATACCATACAATTTAAGTTTTAATTCGGCTAGCATTCCACTTCTGGCATCAATTTCTGTGTTTATCAATCAATACTAACAAAATTTCAATGGATTGCCACTTGAAAGTTTATTTCTTGCCCAGGCAAAATGTATTGCTGGTTGGGTAATGATCCAGGGAAGCTTTACTACACATAGAAACTCAGGAATCCAGGTTTGCTAAGATCTTATGTTTCTGTCAACTCTATAGGGGGCCTCCTCAATTGCAACCATGGGAAAAAAAGAGTTAGAGGGTCACCTGAGTGCTTTTATTTTTCTCATGGTGAAAGGGATGCCTATTACTTTTCTTCAGGGGTTGTAATGTAGAACAAGCTCCTTGTCTCCAACCTCACTTGACATGAAGTTAAGAAGCAGTCTCCCTATATGCTCAGGAAGAAGAAAATGAAATGAGTTTTAGGGAACACAGCATCATCTACTACAAGTAGTGATTTTCAAATTTGTTTTAAAGCTGAGGAACATTTCAGATGAAATTTTATTAGAAGCTAAGTGTGTCAGAGGAATAAAAGTTGTAGTGCTTGGGTTAATGTGGAACAGAGGACTGCATTTGGAAACTACTGACATTTAATAAAGCCCTGTGGAAAGCTAATGAACAGCTGGAGAGAAAGGGCAAACTCGAGAACAAAAGAATAAAAGAACATGTGAGCAAATACCTACTTAGTCCAGGCTCTAGACAAATTAATATTTAACAGACACTCATAAGTTTCATAAGTACAAGAAGCAGGCACATGAGAAGAAAAATCAACATGAGCCTTGGAATTTTTAAAAAGAGTTATTTGATAGTACAGCTATGTGAGTGGAAACTGAAACAATTTGCACAATTTTATAGAGAAAGGAAAACGAAGGGGCTAAGTTATAAAATTTTGATTACAGTAATGTGCTGCATAATGACGTTTTGATCAACAACAGTCCACTTATATGATGGTGGCCCCCTAAGATTATAATGGAGTCCTATGTAGGTATATTATTTTTATCTTTTATACTATATTTTTACTGTACCTTTTCTATTTGTAGCTATGTTTAGATACACAAATGCTATTGTGTTCCAATTGCCCATGACGTTCAGTGCAGTAACATGCTATCCAGGTTTGTAGCCTAGGAACAGTAGGCTATACCATATAGCCTAGCTATGTAGTAGGCTTTACCATCTAGGTTTGTGTAAGTATACTCTGATGTTCACATAATGAGAAAATCACCTAATCATGCATTTCTCAGAACATATCCCTGTCATTATGCATTATATGTTTGTATGTGTGAACTGTATTGTTATCGTGAACTGTACTGTTCATCAATACTTTAATATTTTCACCAGAGAAAAATAGAATAAATGAAAGAAAATATATTGTTTTGTTTATACATACACACACACACACACACACACACACACACACACACACACACACACGTGTGTGTGTGTGTTTAAATTACAAAGAGATAAATTATTGGAATTTATTTTCAAGGAAGGTTGTAGGAGATATGGCAGCAATAAGTAATGTAAAGAAAAAATAAGTTTCTGCCCAGGGATGGTTGACAATCACTAAAATCCCATAAGCAACTATCTATCCATCTATCAAAATTCAGATAGGATATGAGCTATCTTTCATGATTTTTTGTAGGTTTTAGTTGACAAGGCATTCACTGGAAGACCTATGGGTCATTCTTGGGCGTTATGTCTGCAGTCTGGGTGGTTGTGCTGGGTAAATGTTACAGTCTGGATAAGTGTAGCCCCATCATGTCATGCCCATGCTGAGAGCTGATCTTACCTAGGCATCAAATATTGCAGAAACCTATTGGATTCTGCTCACATCACAATGGCATGGTGAAGGATGCAATGCAATTCTTCAGAGAAGAGGAAGACTTAAAACTGTCAATCACAGTTCTGAACATTTATTTGAATTACTTGCACAGAGATACTGTCCAGTGATCAGTGCCTATAGTCAGTCCACACAGCCGTGCACAGGTATTGCTAGGCTGCCTACCCACCTTGTAGGCGGCATGATGCTTGGTTCAGAACCATCTACTGTATAATAGTCTTTGCTAGTCTAGTGCATAGGATGGCTATGACTTCCTTCAGGTAGACAAAGAAGGGAAAAGTTCAGGACTACAGGGATAGACAAGTGATTCCTCATATTTTGCATAAGAAAAACCCGGAGTGCTTGCTACCCCTGAAGATGGCCAAGCTTACCTTTAGAGATTCTCATGGAGTAGTTATGAAGTAAGGCCTTACATCGGCATTTTAACACGCTCCTCAAGATGTTCTAAACCGGGTGTTTCATGAAACATGGAGAAACACTGGAGTGTATATGGGTTTTGGCTACCGAGGACAAATACTACAATTATTTGTCACCCGGAGTTTTCTATAAGAGGATGCTGACAGGTGCCCTAATGTAAAAGTTTTAGAACTTTACAGAATGTACATACTATATCATCTTCCAAGAAGATGTACCCAGATGTGTGATTGAAACAAAAGCTTCCTGAAATGATCTTTTTCTTACCAGGGTGATTACCTCTGGGATTTGCTATTCTATTGTGTTCCGTTATATTATTTTTTAGATAATCTGATTGTGATTAATTTCATGACTCACCGATAGATCACAACCAGCATAACTGACCAAGCTTTCAGTTAGTGAGTTAACTTTGCTGTATTTTATAAACAGGAGCACAGCCATTCAAAGATGGAGTGATGCTCTAGGTGAAGGCCGGACTAGTCCATTTAGAGCAAAGCACCACAACAGTTTACTCTTTGGTAAATTGGCTGTAACAGTTGGACATCCTTATAGCATTCATTATCTACCAGCAATCTCTCAAAAACAGGGTGGAGATTAACACAATTACAGGGTTCAGAAATGGCATTCAGTTTCCAGGGTAAATCACTTTTTATAAAATGTTATATTTTAAGATGACTTAATAACTTAATCTATTGAGTATGTGAATATTCATGTGATTGCAGGATATTTTAATGAGTTCCTCACCATATTATTTTGGGAGGGGATCAAAACAAATATGATTATCATAAGGGTATTGAAGCCTGACCAGGTTATCCTGATTATATTGAGGTTTCTGCCATTTTCTTCCAGAACTAGAAATTTAAGATGTTCTAGCAGTCAGGCACAGTGTCTCACACCTGTAATCCCAGTATTTTGAGAGGCAGAGACCAGAGGATTGCCTGAGCCCAGGGGTTCAACACCAGCCTGGGCAACTTGGTGAGACTTCATCTCTACGATAAATCAAGAAAAATTAGCCGGGTATGGTGGCGTATGCCTGTAGTTCCAGCTACTTGGAAGGCTGAGGCAGAAGGATTGCTTGAGCCTAGCAGGTCAAGGCTGCAGTGTCCATGAGCATGCCACTACACTCCAGCCTGGGCAACAGAGTAAGATACCGACCCTGAATAAATAAATAAAAAAGATATTCTAGCAAAACCATAGCTGAGGATTGAAAATGATGATTACTGAGTTATAACAAAAGGTATGTTTTCTTTTTCTCCAAAATAGACGATTCTAGTTAAATAGCTGCTGTCCACATCGAAGCAACGCAGGGTCATATTAGTGAAAATACTAGCATCTTGTATACTGTGATGCCATTCATAAAACGATTCTTACATACATTATCTGAAGATACAAAGATTGAAAGCACATAAATAAAATCATCCTTGAATAAAATTGCCCTCCTGTGTTATATTAGTTATCTGATTCACTGAATGTGATATCCAGGAGTCCTAAGAGAATTAATTACCCTGATATGCTGCCAAAGAATTACAGCAATGGAGACACCATCATGTTCGTAAGACATTCTTTCAAGAATCTGAAGACACATTTATATATGTGTCATATCATTAGTATAATCTGAACAATTTAGGCAGGTCTTACCACCTTTGTGAGAAATGGATACATAGTCAGAAGCCAAAAAAGTAATGCCTGATGGAAGCAATGCTAATGTTAGTGGAATTTACTTAAATGTGTTTGAATTCAGAATTTTCCACTTGCAACTGGTGCCTTATTTAAATGTTTTAACTTTAAAAAAGTTTTTTTTTTTGGGGGGGGATACAACTCCTCAGTTCTTATGTCAAAGTTGGTGAGGAAAATGATTTAAACTCTTATTTCTAAAATTTACAATCTTTCTCTACATGGCATTTTTTTTTTCCATTTCAAAAAATATTTCAGTAACTTTGGGGGATACACATAATTTTTGGTCTGGGCTTTAAGAGTTCCCACCACCCCTATCTGTGCACATTGTACCCAAGAGGTGATTTTTTTTTGTTCCTCCACCTTTTCTCCCTCCCCTTTCTGAGCCTCCTGTGTCCATTATACCATTCTCTATGTCTGTGTAGATCTTTAGTTTAGCTCCCACTTATACGTGCGAACATTCAGTGTTTAGTTTTCTGTTCCTGAGTTAGTTCACTTAGGATGATGTTTTCCAACTCCATCCAAGTTGTTGCAAAAGACATTATTTCATTCTTTTTGATAGCTGAATAGTATTCTGTAGTGTATATATGCCACATTTTCATTATCCACTGATCGGTTAATGGGCACTTGGGTTGATTCTACATCTTTGCAATTGTGAATTGTGCTGTGATGAACATGTGGGTGCAAGTGTCTTTTTTATATAATGACCTCTGTTCCTTAGGAGAGATACCTAGTAGTAGGACTGCTGGATCAAATGGTAGATCTGCTTTTAGTTATTTTGAGTAATCACCATACTGCTTTCCATAGAGATTGTGCTAATTTACACTCCTACCAGCAATGTATAAGGGTTCCCTTTCTCCACATTTGTACCAGCATCTATTTTTTAATTTTTTAATTTTTATTTTTGAGTTGGAGTCTCACTCTGTCGCCCAGACTGGAGTGCAGTGGCATGCTCCTGGCCACCACAGCCTCGACCTGCTGGGCTCCGGCGGTCCTTCCGCCTCAACCTTCCAAGTAGCTGGAACTACAGGCGCATGCTACCACGCCCGGCTAATTTTTTTTTTTAAATGTATTAGAGAGATGAGGTCTCGCCAAGTTGCCCAGGGGGGTCTCGAACCCACGGCCTCAGGCAGTCCACTCATCTCAGCCTCCCAAAGCGTGAGATTACAGGCTGAGCCACCGAGCCTGGCTTTTCTTTATTTTTATTTTTAAATAATGGCCATTCTTATTGGTGTAAGGTGGTATCTCATTGTGGTTTTAATTTGCATTTCCCTGGTGATTGGTGATGTTGAACATTTTTTCATATGTTTATAGTTTAATAAAGCCCCGCTTGTTTATTTTTGTTCCATTGCTTCTGGGGTTTTAGCCATAAATTCTTTTCCTGTGCTGATGTCCAAAATAGTTTTCCTAGCTTTTCTCCTAGGATTTTTATGGTTTCTTTCCTGACATTTAAGTTTTTAATCCATCTCAAGTTAATTTTTGTATATGGGGAAAGATAGGGATCAAGTTTCTTTTGTCTGCATATAGCTGCCCAATTTTCCCAGCACCATTTGTTGAATAGGATGTCCTTTCCCCAGTGTATATTTTTGTCTGCTTTGTCAAATATTAGCTGGTTGTAGGTATTTGGGTTTATTTCTGGATTCTCTATTCTGTTCCATTGACCCATGTGTCTGCTTTTGTACCAGTTATGCTGTGTTGTTGATATGATTTATACTCAAGGGTTTGTTCCCAAGATGCTAACTTGAGATGTTAGGATGTGAATGACAAGAAACAGAAGGTAAAGATGCATCACTGGTTTGTGATTCTTACAAATGAGGTCCAAATTTGTTTTGTGGCTTGGGATTACAAACACATATTTTCAAGTTGAGGAGAGTGGTAATTTAGAATATATAACCATGCACTCTACAATTCATCACCCTAATTTACTCTTTCAGGGAGAAATTTATCTTGGGGAGATGCTTCTATTATTAGAGAGCTAGATAATTAGCTTACCATATGTTATACACTGTATAGTATTTTAGGAGATGAGTCATTCTTAATATACTTTAATTAGCCAGAAATCCTTGTTATTCTTACAAGGAGGAGTGCACTGTAAATTTCTTAGAGACACTCGGCTCTCATGTGCACTGCAGGGTCATCCCATCATCACATCTTTGGATTTTGCCATCTTTTTCTTCAATGCAATGTAAAAACTTTGGTGCACTGCATAAATAGTAACAGCATAGGACATGTTCTAGTGTAAGAACACTGTAGAATGATTGCCTATTATTTGTCAGATACTGTGAATATACACATCATCTTGGGCACCTTCCACACCCATCACCTCTTTCACACTACATAATGACCTCATGAGATAGGTAAACAGATGTCATATTATGGAGAAACTTTGAGGCTCAAAACCCTTAAGTGAATAGCCAAAGCCCTATGGGTAATAGCAGAGGCTTGATTTAAACACAGAGCTTACTCAACCCCCTTGATGTTGGAGTGGCCCATAAAGAGTTGGGTAAATATTTGCTCCTGCATCTACTCTAGTGTGACAGACTTATTGATAAGGTCTGAGTGAGGATTAGTTATAAGAGGACCAGGGCATTGTGTTGGTGTCGCAATAGCCTTTCTCTAGATAGAAAATTCTAGGTCCAATGCTCAAGAAAGGAGAATGTATCTCTGTAATTCTTATATAAGCTCTGAAGTCTATAGTATCATCATTACCATGGTGATAGAGAAGTACTTAGATATTCTGAAAAGAAAATAGAGTGTTCAGGATGACGGATGAATTCAGCAAGTTACTTTTATTCACAAAACAGTTTTTTTCTTTAGTTAAAGTCAAGGCTAAATATTAAAAAGGTGTCATGCCACTGGATAGAATGAGAGTGATGTTTTACATCTTCTATAGAAAGAAGTGGACCTTGGTTGTTCTGCTTTGTGAAAAGCCAGATACATTGACCTCTTTCCTCTCTGAACTTATTGGAAACAGTGCTTCATCGCTAGGAAACAACATTTAAGTTTAAAGAAATCATTTTGTATTTTTCTCAGAAACTTTATACACACTCACTTTTGAAGAGTAAATTTCTGAGAATGACAATAACTTTATACCCACCCACATAATTTGTATAGCTTATTGTATCCAGTTATTGGATTTATGGATTCATGTAAAACTAGCCGTGAGAATTCTGTTTTCCAGGCCCCAGTTTATGTAAGTTGTATCAATATATTAAATATATATTTGTTGTGCATATTTCAAAATGCTATAATCAGAAGTTAGATAAAAGCTAATAATTTTTAGTTAAATTCAGTAGAGGATAATTCTTGTATTTCATAAATGAATCCTTTAACAAAGGATCTGCAGCTAACAAATCAAACATTTGGAAATGATGTAGAGCTCTGTTTTTAGTCCCTAACTTCCCAGAGTGGTAAGATCTCCTCGTTATGACTTTAATGAACCCTGTTCCCTGACCACAGGGAAACCACCATGACATCAGAATTGTAAGTATGAGTAACCAGGGGAAAAAGAAAACATCTACATGGAAAGTTTATGCCCTTAGAGGAGAGTCATGGGGAAGAATCTCCGTTATCATTTTCTGTGGTCTGTAGTTTTACGGTAAATAAATACTCCTTTCTTTTTTCTTTTTTTTTTTTTTTTTTTTTTTTTTGAGTTGGAGTCCCACTCTGTCACCCAGACTGGAGTGCAGTGACCGCTCTCGGCCACTGCAGCCTCAACCTGCTGGGCTCTGGCGATCCTTCCGCCTCAGCCTTCCGAGTAGCCGGAATTACAGGCATGCGCTACCAGGTCCAGTTGATTTTTTTATTTATTGTAGAGATGAGGTCTCAACAAGTTGCCCAGGCAGATCTCAAATCCGCAGGCTCAGGCAATCTACTCACCTCAGCCTCCCAAAGCATGGGATTACAGGTTGAGCCACCGAGCCCAGCTATAAATACTCCTTTCTATAAGCATTGCTTGTGCAATCATAATTCCTTAAGATCTGTGACAGCTGATAAATGTATCATTGGAATATATGACCTTTTACACTGTGCTGTGTACTTCCATCACAATTTGGCTCAGTCAAAGTCCTGAAATGCATTTACAGGATACCTCCAACCCAGTCTTTCATATTTCCTGCTGGGCCATGGTGTAAGTGACTGTGATGAATAGCTGTGATCTGGCACAAAGCATCTTTTGAATAAAGGGATCTTGAGTGGATTTTGTTGGTTTATATAAGAGTTTAAATCAGAAAAGAATAGGAATGATACTGATTTTAACTCATGGTAGAAAAAAAAGTAAATCAGATTAAGTATTAAAGATAACACATAGGGAAATACATACACATTCAAAAATGGAAAAGTTAAATCACATTGTTCAATAACAGTAGGTAACAGCCAAATTTTTTCTGTCTTCTGTGGGCCTACAGGATCTGTATTTAAGAATGGGAGGGGAACCAGGCACAGTAGTTCACAACTATAATCCCGGAACTTTGGGAGACCAAAGCAGGTGGATCACTTGAGGCTAGGAGTTCAAGACCAGCCTGTACAACACAGTGAGACCCTATTTCTCAAAAAAAATTTTTTTAAATTGCCTGAGTGTGGTGGTGTGCCTGTAGTCCCAGCTACTCAGGAGGTTGAGGTAGGAGGATTGCTGGAGTTTGAGGTTGCAGTGAGCTATGATTGAGCCACTGTACTCCAACCTGAGCAACAGAGTTAGCCCTGTTTCTCTAAAAAAATAATTAAAAGGAATGGAGGAGTTCTTTTTCAGATGACCCCCTGGTTCCAGACTGAGCATATCATAACAGAATACAGTTACATGGGGATGTTCACCTTCCATCATACTAGATCTAGTTGGTACTCGGCATTCCTAACTGACTGAAGTATGGATAAAGGACTCGCAGACCTGACCCTGGAAATGCCTCTGTAGCTGTACATTTCTGTATCTCTGAATATCATACTTGTGAATAGGTCAAACACCTACGTGTTTATTGAAAACATTCACTTAGGCTGGTGTGCTGAAAGAGACCTTGGAATCTACCTCTCTAGGAGCAACTTCTGATCCCCACCAGGTTGCCATAAGTCCCCCTTCTCTGAATTCTTCCTCTGAAGTGCTACTATGTAGCGGTACTTAAGAAAGCTGGGACTAACCATCAATGCTCTTGCCTAAACTGTGAGTTGTGATGGAAAGTCCAGTCCAGCTTCCCTTTATATTTCTAGTACCTAGTACTGTGTCAGCAGAACCTTTGTTTAATAGCTGTGAAATATATAGATGGAAGAAATGAACAGCTGGCTGTATAAATCCATCTGCTGTACACAGCGGTGGTCACATGAACTCCGGTGGGGTGACTGTTGATACCATTATCTGATATATGTTACACTCTAATTACCAGCAGCAGAAGGTTTTAGAAGGAATACACAGACGTCCCTATTCACACTCGCATTATTCCCTACGCTGATTCCAGTTGGAATGATCATGAAACCATAAAGGTCAAACACCCAGATGAGCAATATTATACTCAAGACTACCCAAAGTATAGTCTGTGGCAGACAGAAAAAAAAAATACCTTAGCCATCTTTTTGCCAGAATTTTCATTCTTGACTCTATAGGATGTAAATCTTTGTAGTCTGAGATTGGAATGATTATATGTTGCTGGAAAGGCTCAGAGCTGCCTTCTGTATTTTTAACAAATGGAGTGAAGGCATGTAGCAGTTGAAAGTTCTATCTTTTTGCACAGTGTGTAAGACAGTGGCAATAAATTTTCAAAAGAGTTGTTTACTGAAGTGCTCCAGCTAATAAAAAAAGGAGTTAAGCTGTTATTGAGAAATCTCCCTCCCACCAACTCTCTGATGTGTCCTTCAGGTTTCAAGGTCATAGAGAGGAAGAGAGACCCAGGTCTCCTTCGTAAGACTAGCCATGAGGCAAATGGCCTTTCCTGTTCTCTCAACAGATATTACTCAGTTAGAATTCCTTCACCTGGGCACAGGCTGTCAGTCACACCCAAAGGTGTGTGCAAGGAAGCCACATTCCCATGCACTGTTGATTATACTTATGTTCCTGGATAGTAAATCTTCTTGGGACGGTGTTTGTGCAACTTGGGTATAATTTTTTTTTCTGTGTTTTGGGGGTTATTTTTGTATATCAAACCTAATCACTCTACTCTGACACCCAGGACGCAGATGCATGCAGTATACATAAAGATGCTGGTACCTATGATATCTCCCTATTAGATGGGGGGGGAAAACCACTGCTTTATAGAGAGATGATAGGAAAATACTTCTCGAAATATGTGCACTTTAATAATAAATACAACTGGGCTTGGTGGCTCAGCCTGTAAACCCACGCCTTGGGAGACTGAGGTGAGTGGATTGCCTGAGTCCACGGGTTCGAGACCCACCTGGGCAACTTGGCAAGACCTCATCTCTACAATAAATCAAAAATTAGCCAGGCGTGGTAGCACGTACCTGTAGTTCTAGCTACTTGGAAGACTGAGGCAGAAGGATCTCTGGAGCCCAGCAGGTCGAGGCTGCAGTGACCGGGAGCCGCTGCACTCCAGTCTGGGTGACAGAGTGAGACTCCAACTAAAAAAAATAAAAATAAAAATAATAATAAGTACATTCATTCCCTCTTCCCCTTTCATGAAGGATCCTTCTGCATTTCAAGACAAAATTTCCATTCTGTAGCCTTGGTTGAATTCTGAAACTCGGGTCTTTGACTCAATGACTTTTACCTTCCTCATGAGCTGGCATTTATCTTAGGCTCCCTTATTTGATTATTGTGCCATCTTTATCATTTATATTTTTATTCCTATCTCACATTTTGATATGCCTCAGTCTTGTGATCCTGCCAATCATGTTGACCGCTGCCTCTTCTTCATCTATTTTTTTTTTAACTTTTGGACAAGACCACCATCCAAAATTGGAAAATTCAAGTCAAAACTGGACTAGAGCCCAATGCTGGGCATTTCAGTCTATGCAGTAGCTTTTTATTCTCAGTGAATTCTGTCAGTCATATCCTGGATTTCCAGCTATGACCATATACTGTGCTTGGAAGATTGACTTTTTAAGCTTCTTTATCTATTTTCCTTAACTTTAAATCTAAAAATAAATGGGAGAACAGATGAGAATGAAATTGCAGTGAAATTGTTCTCATACATAATGTAACTCTCTATTTAGGAGTAAGCATAGAGAGTATAATTTCATGTTCATTTTGAGGAATCTAAGCCAGTTTTGGGGAGCACAGTCTGCTTCTGGGGAAGGAGGTATGATTTGTCCAGGTATGAATAAAATTCCCCCCAATAACTAAGATGGAGGCTTCTTAGGCTCTTCTATATGGCAGAAGTCCCTGACTGAGCTTCAGTTTCTCCATGTTCCTCAAGGGCATCTCCCCTTAGAAGTAGCCAAAAGTACATCATAGTTGACATTCTCATGTGTAAATCATCAACTAGGATGACACTTTCAATGCTTCCGTCTGAGCATTAGTGTCTCTTCTTCTTTTTTTTTTTCCAATGCTTCCACCTGAGCATTAGTGTCTCTTCTTTTTTTTCTCAGATATAATGGTGAGTGTTGTAGACTAGATGCTGTGGGTTCTCATATCATACCTTCTAATTCCAGTTACTGTGAGAGATGGAACAAGCCACACACACACACACACCCATACACACACACACAACTTTCTTGATTGTAAAGTAATAACACTATATCCTTATTTTATATTCCTGTAAAACTAAAAGGTGACATAATTTGTCATCACGTACTGGGAAGATAAATCACTGTACTAATGATTACCAATTTTGCTGGATTTGATTTGCCTGTTTTCAGAGAATGGGAGATGTCTGGTTCAGCTCTCAGTAAAAATATGATGCTTTGTGCCAATTTTCTGTTTCAAAGGACTAGAGGTTAATAAATGCAAGGACTGACCTTAAAAGAGAAGTGTTACAGCCATAGATCTGAGCAGTTGACCCAGAAAGAGCTATGTGGGCTGAAGAAATTCAAGCTACATTAACTTTAGGAAATTACACGTGCATTTAGAAAAGTATATATCTATTTATTTTTTTCAAGATAGTTATTAGAGTTGTGATATCTGATCCTAAATTTGAAATGTTTTTGGTTATCATGAGAAGGTAAGGTATCCAAAAACATATATAGACACAATTTATTTAACAAAATATACAATTTCTTCTGAACTTGTAGTAACTGGCAAAGATATCAAACATAGGACACCATCCTTTCAAAATGACAAAAGACTTAGGACCAAAGTTTGTTAGAGTAATACTTGCTTTCTGAGCAACTTTTGCATAAGCCATATCGTATCCAAGTCCTTGCAGTTCACTTGACTACCAGATGGGACTGCTGATGCTAAGGCAATATTTCATCCAATAACAGAGATTTACTCAGTTTATGCCACCTGTCAATCACTGTGCAGGTGGCAGGAACACATCGATAAAAATGACATGCCCAACTTGTGGTCTACAGGGAGAAGAGAGCATATAACAGTCTTTTGTGTAATGGTGCAAATGTTTTATTAGAAATTGCATGCATCCATCCATTTGTTCATTCATTCACTCTTTCCTCTGGCGATGTTATTGAGCTCCTTCTACAGACCAGGCATGGTGCTAGGGCCTGGGGATATAACTGAAGAGGAATGCCTGATGGTGTTCAGCCCTCACAGAGAAGCCTGGGAAGAAGAGAACAGTCTCCCAGAGGAGATGGCATTAGCAATGGCTTCTGAATGCCAGGGAGAGGATGAAGTAAGTTTTAGGCAGAAGGATGATCATGTGCAGAACACTGAGCTGTGAATATTTTAAGCCGTGTTTGGGACTGGTTAATATGTTGGGGTAGAGTTCAGGGTGTGTGAGAGTGTAAGCATCTGGATGAGGATAAGTCAGAACTTTTGTTGTTTTGATGATGAACCCGAAGACTAGCTATTTAATACATCTACCTAAGTTCACAGAAGTGATTAAAGGAAGATCTTGAATCAGAATGAGAACAAGGCATGAGCAGTGGGCGGTAGCAGTGGCTGCTGTTATAGTGTGTCCCTTTAAGCATTGCAGCTTCTTGCACGCATTTCCAAGAGCTGCATCGACTTACCCTGGGAAGTAGTCAGCCTCAGTAGCTTTCAGAAAGGCCACATCCACTAAGTATTCTCTTTTAGCAGGAAATGAATTGCTAATCATTTCCCAGAAAATGGTAAAGATTGAGCCTATGATGTGAAACAGCAGTAAGTGCGTTTCTCAGAGTCTCCTCGATGTGAAGAAAAAATGATGCGACTTACTGATCCCTTCCAGAAGACTCAGCTGTGAAACCTCAGACCTTCAGGCAATAACATCACCCATGGCCGATTGTAGCAAAGGCCACACATTGACAGTGACTTAGAACTCTTTAGAACCTGTATATTCTAGGTTTAGGTGCACTCTGAATTAATTAATGTTTCTGTAGTACCATTCATTTCTTGAGATTAAACTAAAGGTTTGGACCAGTTCAAGGAATGTTGTGTTAAACTTTCCATATTACATTATTGGCAATTGAGTATGCATTCTGGAAGATTTGTACTATTATAGAAGAGGGGCAATGTGAAGGAACACAAAGTTGAGTTGGTGTCAAAAAGGTGTTGATAGAGGTAGACGACACCTCAAGATACACAACAGAATACTATTCAGCTTTTAAAAAGCAAATGCTGTCGTTTCCGGAAACATAGATGAAACTTGAGGACATTATGTTAAATGAAATAAGCCAGGCACAGAAGGACAAATATTACATGATCTTATTTATATGTGGAATCTAAAAAAAGCCAAACTCAGTCCTTTGAGACAGGGAGTCTTATGATGGTTACCAGGGGCTAGGTGAAGGGGAAAAGGAAGATGGTCAAAGGATTTAAAGTTTCAATGAGACAGGAGGAATAAGTTGTGATGATCCATTGCATATCATGGTGACTATAGTTAATAATAATGTATATTTCAAAATTGCCAAAAGAGTAGATTTTAAATATTCTCACCTCAAAGAAATGATAAGTATATGAGGAAATGGATATGTTAATTAACTCGATTTAATGGTTCAACAGTGGGTTTCATAACATCATTTTGTACCCAATAAATATATACGATTATTTGTCAGTTTGAAAAAAAAGGGCGTGGTGGCTCAGCCTGTCATCCCAGCACTTTGGGAAGTGGAGGCAAGAAGATTGCCTGAGCCCGAGGGTTCAAGACCAGCCTGGGCAACTTGGTGAGACCTCGTCTCTACAATAAATCACAAAAACTAGCCGGTCATGGTGGCATGCGTCTGTAGTTCCAGCTACTTGGAAGGCTAAGGCGGAAGGGTTGTCTGAGCCCAGCTGGTTGAGGCTGCAGTGGCCATGAGCTTGCCACTACACTCCAGCCTTGGCGATAGGGTGACACTCCAACTCAAAATAAATAAATAAATAAATTTTAAAAACTGTCTTTACTGGTCGTGCCTGTGTGTATATGTATGTGAGTATAACTTTTTTTTCCAAAAAGAATACTATTTTCAAGGTTCTTTACTATATAAAGAGGGAAGAATAGAATTTTTAAAAAGAACCCAAAACACAGTCAATTTTTTATTATATTTCTTCCTGAGTTGTGTCATCACACATGGTCTCAGTGATGTAATACTTCAGTTTGCTGATCCATAGAGGGTGGTAATAAGCCACTTTGTAGAGACATGGAGATTTACCTTTTTTTGAATAAAAAGCACCATATTAGGCAATAAAATTGTAGTGTTTTGTGAAGGTTCAAATGGCACTGTATAATAATAATAGGTTGATCTTAATCAGAACTATGACAGACATACAAATACTTACATTTTCCTTGAACCCTCCCTTTTTTTTTCAGGAATGCTAAGACACCGTTCCTGCTTTTCCTGTCCTACCTCCATGTGCACACAGCCCTCTTCTCTACCAAGGACTTTGCCGGCAAGAGTAAACATGGCATTTATGGGGACGCTACTGAGGAAATGGACTGGAGTGTGGGTATGTGCCTCCTCAGTGTGCACCTAAAAAGCAGCTCAGTCTTTGCCTCCTTCTGTCTTCTTTCCTATGAATTTCCATCTATGTTACTGATACTTTTATATACCGAAAATATATGTGTGCGTGTTTTTTAAAGTAACCACAAACACATTGATTCTGAAAGGTAAATAAAATATAAAAAGCATCTTCAGCCCCATGTGCATATCTGCAGTTGCCAACAGATACATCGCAGGGCAAGTCTGGGTCTGTGGGCAGGTGATGGAAGAGATTAGTGGTGGTGGAAGGGAGACAAAACAGTATCCTTATCATCACTTATTCTGTCAACAATGAAATATGAACAGTGCCACCAGCAAAGTTAGACGTGTGGTACCCACAGCTGGCTACAGACCTGGCATGCCCCTCAAGGCAATAGCCGTGGGGTCCTTGTGTTCTTGCTACATCTGATCACTGTAAAGCTATGCTTGTTCTCCATTCCTCTGCTCTCTCTTTCTGAGCAAATGACTTTATTACTGAGAAACATGGCATTGTTTAGTGACACTGGGAAGACTTCCTCATTGACTTCCTTATTTAAATCATCTGTCTTCTATATCTACATGAGATAATCATCCCCATGCTTTTTATTTTCTTTAACACAGCCAAAAGATCCTGGAGTCTATTCCATAGAGTGTAGAGAAGGCTATAGTGTATGAGTTATGTAATGGAATGGAAAGTCAGCAGACTCTGAACGTCTCACAAGTTCCAGCCTTTTCTAGTGACATCATCTCTTACTTTCACAATGCTGAGTCTATCTGGACAGAATCAGAGAAATAGAAGAGAGAGAAAATATCCAAAAGGCAAAAGTCACCTGGGTTGCTTAAGATTATTATATATTTGCTTACTTTTCCTTCCCCCCCCCTTTTGTTCTTTCCTTTTGTTTCGTGCACTAAATCAGTAAATTGTAACCATTTACTGTAGATGTTATGGAAATTATTGCCACACAGTTCCGTTTGTTCATTTGTTTTAAGCAGCTGATTGATTGTGGTGATGTTCATCTACTCTAAAATTATAAGAGCAAGTTTTGTTATGTTTTCTTTTATATTGTGGAAAGAGCACTGGCTTAAGAAACAAGAAAATGGACTCTTCTTCCAATGTCTAGATCTTTCTTTCTTTTTTTTTGAGTTGAAGTCTCACTCTGTCGCCCAGACTGGAGTGCAGTGGCACTCTCCCAGCCACTGCAGCCTCGACTACTGGGTTCCGGGGATCCTTCCGCTCAGCCTTCCAAAGTAGCTGGAACTACAGGCACGCGCTACCACGCCTGGCTAATTTTTTTTTTCTTTTATTGTAGAGATGAGGTCTCGCCAAGTTGCCCAGGCGTATCTCGAACCCGTGGGCTCAGGCAATTCACTCACCTCAGCCTCCCAAACCATGGGATTACAGGCTGAGCCACCGAGCCCGACCTAGATCTTTCCTTGACTATCTCTGTGAACTTGGGAGATGTCTTAAATCGCTACTTCTCTTCTCTATTATCTTCATAGGAAGAATTCAAACTATTCTAAGTTTCTTTCTTTGTTAATGGTCTGTGATTCTATAAAATAACAAGAGTGAGTACCATTCATAATGCTAACTAGGAAAAACAAAACCAGAACATTCTCCCTAACAAGATTTATAAGAAAAATGCATTATGCTTAGGGCTTTCACATACACCAATATAAGCCTGGCTCCTTTTATTTTTTTCCTTCTTAAAATGTTGCACATAAATCAATTTACATTTTTCACGTTTTAGTAGTATAAATCAGTAGAATATTTTATCTCTTTAATGAGTGTTATATTTTAATATGTCAGCCTTCTATACAACTCTAAGTCTTCTGTTGGCTAGCAAGCAAACTCATGCTGATATTATCACACCTATTGATTAAATTTTATTTAATTATGATGGCACAGATGCCTACTCTGACTCATTATAAAGTAAACTTTCAGTGTTGTCTTGCTACTGGGTTCCTCTAGAATATTCGGAGAGTATTTTTCCATCTTTGAGACCTGCATTAGCCCCTGATATAATATTCATAGATGATTGTATGCTTTCTCTGTCTCTTTTTTTTTTTTTTGCCAAAAAGATAAAATCCTTCCCCTAGGCATTATATTAATTTTTTAGAAAGTTTTTTGTTTTATAAATTCAATACATTCTGAGTGTTTTGAGGAGGATTCCTTCTTTCCAAGAAAGTCCTTTTATTATTATACAGAAAGGGGACTGTAGCATTCTGAATAATTATGTAATAAAATAAAAGGAGGGGCCGGGCTCGGTGACTCAGCCTGTAATTCCAGCACTTTGGGAGGCCGAGGTGAGTGGATTGCCTGAGCCCGCGGGTTCGAGACCCACCTGGGCAACCTGGTGAGACCTCATCTCTACAATAAATAAAAAGTTAGCCAGGTGTGGCAGCATATGCCTGTAGTTCCAGCTACTTGGAAGGCTGAGGCAGAAGGATCACTGGAGTCCAGCAGGTCGAGGCTGCGGTGACCGGGAGCATGCCACTGCACTCCATCCAGCCTGGGCTACAGAGTGAGACTCCAACTCAAAACAAAAATAAATAAATAAATAAAAGGAGGATATTTGCTTAAAAAGAAACACTTCATGCACAAAGGACAACTGAGATAGAAGCAGTGAAGTAGAGAGGGCACATCTCAGTCATTCAGTGCATTTCTTTCAAAAATTTTAAGTATAGCATAGTTATGTGAAGCATTACTTTCTCTACAACAAAGAATCTTTTTTTTAAATGTCCACCATGGTCAATTCAACCACACGTTACTGTGGTTTACTACCTGACTCATAGCTGAGTGGTTGTTCTGTCTTTTATCGTTATCGTAACTGGAAAACAACTGACACCACAGAGATGTTGCAAGAGCTATAGAGGGGCTCCACAATAAAGCCATGCAGAGGTGCTTAAACTCCTGGATGTGTAATACCGCCATGCAAATTCAAGAAGTGGTTAACTCATTTTTTAAAATTTTATTTTATTTTTAAAATGTGAGGTACAATTCAGGATTAGGTAGATAAGTGGTCATCATACAGGTAAAGTTTGGGCCTCCCTTTGGTCCCTGCTTTGCCTGGTTTGAGATCAGGTATCCTTATTGATGTTATGTGCCCCCCTCCTTCCCTCCCCTGGCAGCATCCCGCCACTACCAAACCCTTTCTTACAGGGTCAACACAGTTTTAATCATCACGGGGACTGCCATCGAGATCGTGCCTCACACCTGGCCTTGCTTGCACATGCATTACCTCCTTTTGTGCTGCCAGTGGTCCCTGCATCAGGTAGCATTCTCATCATTCCCACTCAGCAAGTAAAGCAGGTAGGCTTGGAGAATGTTAAGTACACCCAGCTCAGATTGTAGAGTTCATGATAAATGAATAGGTGTTCAGATGCAGGTGTCCCATCCAGAGCCTGAAGTCTACACCACCTTATTCCTCTTCTTTCTATGTAATAAGAAAGGCTGCGTCATATCCATTCACAGTCAATAAGACATCTCTGGGAAGAAACTAGTTCATTCATTAGTCAGGTTTCCGACTGTGTGCCTAATTGTTTTGGGACAGGGGATGCAATGATGATGAGATTTTTGAATTAAGGGAATGTAGAGGCTACTAAGGGATTTAAGATTCTTCTAGGAGATCTTGTAACAACTCAGGCCAGAAAGTGAGGAATATCCTGACGGAGGTGCAGATAAAGTACTTAAGCAATTTGGAATGAGGAAAGGTGTTACATGGCTATTGGATACAGCCAGCCGCATTGTTTCAGCAGGACACACCAACAGTGTGGAAATCAAAGAACTATTGCAACACCTGGTTTTCAATCCCATGTAAATCTGAAGGAGTCGAAGTTGGGGATAAACAAATATGTAAAAATCACATTGCTTTCAAATGTGCACCAAACATTTGGGGGGTGTCATTCTGACTGGTATTGGAAACAGACTATTTACCATAGATCTGTTCATGGATGAGGGGCAGAGGGAGCAGGTAGAGGGATGGACATAGTTCTCATGAATGGCTTCTTTTTTTAAAGTCAGTCTCACTCTGTCGCCCAGGCTGGAGTTCAGTGACATGCTCACGGCCACCCCAGCGTCGACCTGCTGGGCTCAGGCGATCATCCCACCTCAGCCTTCCAAGTAGCCAGAGCTATAGGCCCGTGCTACCATGCCCGGTTATTTTTAAATTTATTGTAGAGATGAGGTCTCGCCAATTTGCCCAGGCTGATCTCAGCCCCCTGGGCTTAGGCAATCCTCTCGCCTCTACCTCCCAAAGTGCTGCGATTACTGACTTGAGCCACTGTGCCCGGCCACGAATGGCTTCTTATCTACCACGTATACCATCACAGTGATCACAGCTCCAGTCTGTTAGGCATAATTTGCATGCAATCAGCGTTTACTCAGAACCCCATGCTATTAATAGAAACACATGAAAGAATCATAAATCAGAGCTTGCTCAGGATTAGACTCGCAAATTCTGTACTCTTACGAAGAGAGATGAAAGTGGAGAGCAATAAGGTGAATGCTAAAACAAATCTCTGGCTTCAAATCAAACCTTACTATTGAAGAAAAAAAAAAACCCTGCCACTGCTAAGGTTTGGAATCAAATAGCTTATGTGAGATTCTCTCTTGCAAACGAGAGTAGTGAGTCTTTCTGTTAGGGTTCTAGCAGTCTTCGTAAGTTTGGCGTTTAGTTGCTCAGAATTTGTAGCTTGGCACCCCCTAGTGGCTGAGTGTCACAAGGCATCCCTCAGTTTCTCCTATGATTTCTTCTCCCGGGAGTAGGTGGCCGGGGGAGGGTGTCTGGACAGTGCTACCACCTATGGGCAGAAATAACCAACCTGGAGGAAAAGTAAGGGATGAATATATGAAAGGTGAGTCGAAGGGATGGTACAGAATGAGTTGCTCTTTACCATGCATGACATATAATCAACCCTGCGCACTTCAACATAGCAGCATGGGCTATATATCCAACTCCTCTTGAGGATGGAGAAGAAATTGGAGGGCCTCATTCATAAGAGTTCAGAATAGCGACAAGGACCTCAAGAAACACAAGAAAACTTTGCCAATTGGGGATTCTTAGGTGTTAGTCTAAGTCCTTCAAACATGCAACATAATTATAACCAGGGTCTGGCTTACTGGACATAGTTCTAGTGGAATATCCACTTTTAAATAGACCCTTGCTAGGACTGTTGAACCACAATAGGTGTGGGAGCATGAACTACAGTGTGCAATGGATGATCCTTCTGTGAAGAGATTCATTTACCTGTACTAAAGTCATCTGTTTAGGTTTATATAGAAGACATCTATTTCAGAATCCGTAGGGGCCAAGGGAAAAACTTTCTCTTTTCCCGCTGAAGGTTCGCTGAAAAAGCAAGTCACAAAAGGCAGACAGAATTTGTTAGTGTGTACACAGGAAGCATCACAGAGTGATTTCCCCACCCCTCAATGAGGTACAGACGTTTATATACCATCTTGAGGTTACAAAAGGAACTGGGGCTTGGATCCTGGCAAAACAGGTTCTGGGAGGGGGAGAAAAGAAGGCCTGCCTGACAAAAGGGATCTTGTTATGCAGATGAAACCTCCTAGCAGCCCTTAGAAAAAATAAATGGTGAGGGTTTCTTTCAAACTTTAAAGGTGTCGGACTCTCCGTTCATCTTTCCTTGATCCAGACAAAGGTGGGCCTCAGAGAAAGCCCAGCTGCATCAATGCAGATTCTCCACATATGCAAATCTCCCCACAAAAGACAGCTTTGCAGGATTAATTCTGTTTGTAGGTTCTCTGAACAGCCAGCTCAAAATATGTCAAAGAAGTGTATTTTGGGGTAAAACATTTAAATTTCCTTTAAATGTTATAGATGCAGCACACAGTAGGGCTCAATAAGTAAATTAAAAAAGTAAAATCATGGGGGTCAGATGCTTGATATTTGCGAAGCCTGACCTAAGGTACCAGGAACTCCTAGGAACACAGTCATGAATAAAGCTACCGTGGCTTTCTCCTACATATGTAGATATTGGTTCAACCATGAACATGGATAAGATTACCCTTTAGGAGTATTTAAGACAGTTGAGCAACTTATGACCCACAATTTATCTCCATCTAAATCTAAGATAACAGTTTAGAAATCAACTTTCATGTCTCTACTCCTCAAAAATGATTAAGACCTAAAAAAGCAATATCCATGTTATCTTTGTCTTTCCTTGTTCTATACAGAATGTAGCCTAGGCTGCAAGACTGTGTCCCTTGGGATTCAATGCATCACTTTTCTATCTTGAATTTTGTAAGCATTCTTATGTTTGATCAATGGGAGCTTCTTTAAAATATAGAAATAATGTGCTCACTTACAGTGCACACTGAGGATGGAAATGATATGATCCATGGAACTCACAGCTGCTCTCTTGCTTGCCAGTGAAACCCAAGAAGCAGGGAACTCAGAGGAAAACTTATTTCTGAATTTGGAATTCAGGGACACAAGCCAGTATAGAGACCAAGGCCAGCTCAGCTCCTTGGATTTTACAGTCTGTATTTATAAGCATAAGCATTGGAGTTTGCTATTGATTAACATCAAACTATATAACTTACTAAACATTCTATAAGATTCCAATTTCAATTGAGTGTTGTCAATTATAACATTCATTGTCTACATAGTCTTGGTACCCATTACCGGAAATCTGTAATTTTAATTTATCAGTAACTCTAAGCAAAGATGTTAGTGGAATTACTGCAAAGTGAAACTTTATTCATTATGATACATCATTAGCCAATGGGTACAACAAAACAAAAAGCGTACTGGTTACAGTTACATGCTTAATATAATTATATTTCTAACTTTATGGGTCACAGGGATGAATAACAACCTATTTCATTAACAATGTGACTAAAACCATGGAGTCTGTGACTTATTCTGTTCTAGGGAGGGTCAGCATAATCTTATGATTCTGAGGAATGCAAGTGCTTATGGGGAAGTAACCCTAAGCAATCCAACATTATTGGTAGTAGAGGACTATTTTCGAAGAGTGTCTTTAAGAGAGTCTTCTCATCAGAAGGTTTTGGTGGAACATTAAAAGGAAGGTCAAAACAGGATGAACTCCCCCCAAAACCAACAGAGCAGCCAGAGGCTGAAAAGAAAGACTCAAAAAAGTGGGGCCAGGGGACTCAGGGGCAAAGAATTCAAGGAAGGAGGATCAACACTAACACGCACTTCGGAGACATTAGGAAGGAGTGAAAAGGAAAAAGAGAATGTAGCTTCTGTAAATTTTAGAATTTTAGTGGATTGCAGACTGAGGGATCTTTGAGGACCTGGATCAATGAGGTTGATATTCTCTTTCAATAGGAATGGAGGAATTTGCACCAATGAATGACTTATTGGGCTGTCTCTGAGCTCAACCTGCCTTGGAAACCATGAATTGGATGTTTGCATCAGTATGTGGAGCTGTTTGCTTTTCTGTTCAATGCAGAGACAGGAAGTAGGATCACCAAATTGATTGATGATTGAAATTTTGCTAGTGGGGAGTATCACAAAAGACAACTGGGCAGTGGAGTTTGGATGATTAGCAAGAGAATGACAGAAGTGGCAAATGATCCTAGGGGATGAGGAAGGAAGAGAGCTGGTGGCTTGGCAGGTGATGGATTGGAGAGCCAAACAAGGTTATAGAAAAGGTATTAGAAGGCTAAGGTAGAGTGAAAGTATTTGTGTTCCACAGGTGGAGTCATACCAAGTATTCTCAGGTCTATATCATGCCTGTAGGATGTAGAATGGAAGGCAAGTTGTTGTTGAGGAGATCATGGAATTGGGAAGGATATTCAGCTGGTGCCTTCTGTGACCGTGCACCAGAAAAGATGCCGTGCTATGATCATTAAGGCTGATTAGCTTCATTCGTTTGCATGGCGGAGGTTTATGACCAGGCAGGGAGAAGGGATACATAATGGTTTACTTTATACAGAGGAATGTAGAGCCATTATGGACCGCAAGTTCATTAACTGAGCTTCCAATATTATCAAACACTCACAATTGGGGCTTGAAAATTATTTCAATTGTTGGTCACCTGCCAATGTTTCAGGTTTGTAACAGGTTTCAGGGAGTCAGGGAGCTGGTCTGTGTGTACTAAAGCAAGCTGGCTTCCCACTCTGTCCAGCACAGCCCCATCTGTTAGCTCAATGGCATGAAGGTGGTATTAAGAGCGAACTGTTGAGAACACACCACTTGTTGTCTCTTTGTAGCTATGGTGCACACCTCAATGGGATGTGATGTGCAGGGGAAATGCACTTAGAGGTAAGAAGATCTAGAATGTGAAAGCATTTTGTCTGAAAACTCAAGATTCTGAAGAAAAACAAGTGTGACTCCCAGTCTCTTGTCTGCTTCCACAGTGAAGGTTGGATGTGATGTGAATTGTTTTTTTGTTTTTTTGTTTTTTTGTTTTTTTGAGTTGGAGTCTCACTCTGTTGCTCAGACTGGAGTGCCATGGCACGCTCCCGGCCACTACAACCTCGACCGGCTGGGCTCCGGCGATCCTTCCGCCTCAGCCTTCCGAGTAGCTGGAACTACAGGTGCGCGCTACCATGCCCGGCTAGTTTGTGATTTATTGTAGAGATGAGGTCTCGCCAAGTTGCCCAGGCGGGTCTCGAACCCGCGGGCTCAGGCAGTCCACTTACCTCAGCCTCCCAAAGCACTGGGATTACAGGCTGAGCCACCGAGCCCAGCCGTGATGTGAATTATTAAACCTGTTTTTAATTTTCATTTTGTTTTAATTGTGTGCTCCATAGATTTCAAATAAAAAATAAATAAATAGAGCTATGTGGCATCGGCTCCTGACTAGACAGAATGATGGAACAGAATAGGAAGCCCAGAAAGAGAATCTCATGTAAATGTAAAAGTGACCTTTCAAGGCAGGTGGCTAAGGATGGATTATACATTAATAGTGATAGGATGATTCAACTTTTGAGGAGAGACATTATAAGTTAACTCACTAGTGTCTGGCATTGTGGTAGATGTTGCATACACTTAAATGATATAATAATGGCAATGGTTCTGATGATGGTGAAGATAATGATGATAAAGATGATAGTGGTGATGATGGTAGAGAAAATTATAGTGATAAATAAAAATATGATGGTGATAATGCAAATAATGAAGAAGAAGAGGAAAGAGTCAGGGAGAAGTGGTGATGGTCAAGATAAAGAAGTCAATTGTACAGAGAACTGAAGTATAAAAATGTTAAGTTAAAATTCCCAGTGGGGCCTCCAAAATGTTGGGTCAGACCCACCAGGGGTGTCTGCCATCTGGTGCCAAGCAAAAGATGTAAGGAATTGCACAGAAGTTAGATCGGGAAATATAGTTTATTTACAAAGTAAAATTAGAGAGAGAGAGAGAGAGGGAGAGAGAGAGGAGATTCACCTACCCTAGGGGAGAGCGCCAAAGCTAGGAAACATGACGGCCATAGCTTAAAGAGCCACGTGGACACACCAGAGTTTAACAAAGCAATGGCTACTGCTATTTGAAGTTGAATGCCTTTTAAACCCTTTGATGGGGGCAGGTCTTTATGGTGATTGGGTGGTGGTCTTTTCCACATCATCACGAAGGGGACTGGTAAGCACAGGTACTGATGGCAGGCAGATGGGTGGGTCAGTCACAATATGGTTGCCATGTTTTTTTTGAGTTGGAGTCTTACTCTGTCCCCCAGACTGGAGTGCAGTAGCCGCTTCCGGCCACCGCAGCCTCAATCTGCTGGGCTCTGGCGATCCTTCCGCCTCAGCCTTCCGAGTAGCCGGAATTACAGGCATGCGCTACCACGCCTGGCTGATTTTTTGATTTATTGTAGAGATGAGGTCTTGCCAACTTGCCCAGGTGGTTGCCATAGGGTCTGTGTCATGAAAGTCATGAAGAGCTGATGAGGTTAACTTGTTTATAAAACAAGCTGGGGAGGGGGTTCTAAAGCAATTATCAATAACTACCTCTGAGAAACCAGTTCCGTCCTTGGCTTGTGACTAGAGGTAAATTAAAGTGAACTGCTAGAAAAACATAACAGAACTAGGTGATGTAAAAATGGCTACTCATTGTTTATATTGACTTCATCTTGGTCCTTTCAAGAAGACTAAAGTAACTTACCCTAAGTCATGAAGATAGCATATGATGGCTAGGATTTTAATCTGCTTCATAGTATGTCTTGCATACTGTACTGTACTGCTGTTCCTCATACATTCAAGTAAACTCCCCATGCTGATTGAATTTGAAAAATGGAACTACTGAAGACTGCCAGAAAATATTTTGAGAGATATTTACCTGATGTGCTGTAGAGTTGGGCAAGGTCTTTCTAAGCATACAAATCAAGGAATAAATAACTAGTAAAAGAAAAGATTGCTAAATTTTGCTCCATGAAATCTAAAAGGTACTAATGTCAAAGAAAAAGATAGCATAAAGTAAACTAAAAGACCAATGACAAACCAGTTAAAAAGCATGCACAGTATCAATGTAAAATAAAAAGAACATCGTCAAGATACAGAAAGAGGTCATACAAATCAAATAGTCAGCCGAGCTCGGTGGCTCAGCCTGTAATCCCACACCTTTGGGAGGCTGAGGTAAGTGGATTGCCTGAGCCCGCGGGTTCGAGACCCGCCTGGGCAACCTGGCGAGACTCATCTCTACAATAAAATCAAAAAAATTAGCCGGGCGGGGTAGCGCACACCTGTAGTTCCAGCTACTTGCAAGGCTGAGGTGGAAGGATCAAAAAAAAAAAACAACCAAAAAACCCCCCAAATAGTCAAAAGATAAGTATTTGAAAAAGACATTGGTTGTAACAATTTATTGTCCCACTTCACTATATATTTTCTGGTATTGGGATTGTAATTTTTTTTTTAGTTGGAGTCTCACTCTATTACCCAGACTGGAGTGCAGTGGCCGCTCCCGGCCACCGCAGCCTCGACCTGCCGGGCTCTGGCGATCCTTCCGCCTCAGCCTTCCAAGTAGCTGGAACTACAGGCGTGCACTACCACGCCCGGCTCATTTTGATTTATTGTAGAGATGAGGTCTTGCCAAGTTGCCCAGGCGGGTCTCGAACCCTCGGGCTCAGGCAATCCACTCACCTCAGCCTCCCAAAGGCGTGGGATTACAGACTGAGGGATTGTAATTTCTAAAAAGAAAATATTTGCTAAAATGGTGAGTGAAGGAGAGTGACTCTTAAAAATTACATAAATACTATATTGTATTGATTCCTAAAGAGGTTAGATACATTTCATGTATTTTAAAAAAATAATTAAAAGCCGGGCTCGGTGGCTCAGCCTGTAATCCCTCGCCTTTCGGAGGCTGAGGTGAGTGGATTGCCTGAGTCCGCAGGTTCGAGACCCGCCTGGGCAGCGAGACCTCATCTCTACAATAAATCAAAAAGTCAGCTGGGCATGGTAGCGCATGCCTGTCGTTCCAGCTACTTGGAAGGCTGAGGCAGAAGGATCGCCGGAGTCCAGCAGGTCGAGGCTGTGGTGGCCGGGAGTGGCCACTGCACTCCAGTCTGGGCTACAGAGTGAGACTCCAACTCAAAAAAATAAATAAATAAATAAAAAATAATTAAACTACAAAAAATGTGATGCTTTTTTTCCACTGGGTTCAGCACATTTTCTTAAGCCCCAATACTTTTAGGAAGACCTGATGAAAGTTTCAGTAACTGATTCTCTCATGAGTTTTTCACTAGTACCATATCACTGTTATCTCAGCTTACAAAGTGTATTTTAAATATTTAGCCAACACTTTTCGTTTCTGAATCCCAAGACATTTATGACACAATGATTAAAACTCAACTCAAGCAACAAATTGGACTTCATTTTTACACTGGTGTTTTTCTTCACTGGAAATTCCCTTTTGTAATTTTCAAACGACTTTAAGTTTCTCTCTCTCTCTCTCTCTCTCTTTCTCACGTGCATGCTCTGTGTGTGTGTGTATGTGTGTGTTTACACATGGTAGTTTTACATGAAATGTCTCTTCCACTACTTCCTAAATCACAGTTTTTAAAGTAAAGTTTGTGAAATCTATTTAATTCAATAGCATTAATGTGATGCTAATTCTCCAAAGTAGAAAATGCAGTTTAAAAAGGAAAAGGAAATCCACTGGTTTATCCAAACTATCTGCTCCAGTATATGCTTGCAATAGTTAAGCTCCGGATCAGATGAAATGTGACCTCCAGTCCTATCATTGTAAACCCTTATTGCTGAGATTGCTGAGATAATCATGAAATCGAGCATGCAGACAGACAGTATCTTCCCATAGACTTTTGACAGGGGCTGGTATTAAACCACCCTGCCTAATGAACCAATTTTTTATTCAAGCAGATCTAGACAGGAGAGAAATGAAATAGTTTCCACTACAGATCACTGTTTACCTGAATGCAAGATGCATAATGAGGTTTTGAAACTTCAGGATGACATCTAGGAGGTGATGGCAACTCCTACGTTATAAAGGAATGACTGATACAAAACCCACTCGTGCACGATTCTCTTTCCACAATTATCAAATGTGTTTAATAAAGTGACAGTTTAAAAATCAC
Source organism: Cephalopachus bancanus (assembly GCA_027257055.1). Classification (NCBI taxonomy): domain Eukaryota; kingdom Metazoa; phylum Chordata; class Mammalia; order Primates; family Tarsiidae; genus Cephalopachus; species Cephalopachus bancanus. Next base: position 95,682 of record JAPVLO010000933.1, read on the forward strand.
CAGTTATATGCTCGATTGCAAAGGTATGCAGTATGCTCCAGGATATGTACTGTTTTGCTGTTTGGGAGTGTTTCATGTATGGTTTTAAAATACAGGTCTTCCTCAAATAGTATAGGTGATATTTTTACTGGAATGTAATCTTCTCTAGGTTCCTACTCCTTCTATTTCTGAAGGAAGAAAACAAATTTATGATAAATGGAAATAAAATTCCATATGTCGAGATTTTCTATTGATTGTACCTTTCAGAATTGTATGTTTGCAGAGTCTTTGTGAGTGATGGGGCTTGGAAGGGACTGTAGGTATGAGATGCTCACTGACTGCCCCTGAATTCATGCTTTTCTTCTGTCTTCTACATCATCCAAACAGCTTTCTATATTGCAGTGGCTCAGGACAAGGTCACTGAGTGCTGAGGTCTGTGATTCCACATAGTTTAAGAGCAGAGTTCTGGGGTGTATGGGTAGCAGCATCCCACATACTGCTTTCCAATAGAAAAACAATTTAATTGTTGCCACAGATATCCATATTTTTTTAAGTGTTTTCCCCACTTTGTATATATATATTTTTTTGATTACCAAAATAATCTACATTATGCAAAACCAAAGAATACAAACAACACAGAAAGGGAATGCCCCATGTAACCTCACCCCCAACAGGTAGCCTCAGAAATGGGTTGCTGTATAGGTTTCTTTTGTTATATGCTGCCAATTCTTTTATAGTAATATGAAGATTTGATTATTAGGAGTATTTTGCACAAACTGTATATACTATTCTGCAATTTTTTTCACTCAATTGTATGTTTGGGCCTTTTGCAATTTCAGCATTTTTATTTTCACTTCATCTTTCTTAGACTACAATTTATTTAACCATTCTTCTGTGGGGGACATCTGAGTTTCCACCAATTTTTTTTTCTATTTCAAGTAATGTGTGAATATTCTTTTCTGTAAAGCTGTGTGAAGTTGTGAGAATAATTTTGAAATAGAAATTTAGCAAAATCAGAACGCTGAATCAAAAACTATAAAAAGGCTGGGTGTGGTGGCGCACACCTGTAATCCCAGAACTTTGGGAGGCCAAGGCAAGAGGATTATCTGAGTCCAAGGATTTGAGACCAGCCTGAGCAACATGATGAGACCTTGTCTCTACAAAAAAATTTTAAAATTAGCTGGGCGTGGTGCCATGAGCCGGTCGTCCCAGTTACTCAGTAGGCTGAGGCGGAAGGATTACCTGAGCCCAGCAGGTCGAAGCTGCTGTAGCCATAAGTGTGCCACTGCACTCTAGCCAGGGCTTGGGTGACAGAGTAAGACTCTGACTCAAAAACAAAACAACAACAACAAATTATAAAATTTTTCAATTTTATTCTATATTGCCTAAAATAGTATACTCTTTTTTCACCATGACAATTGGACACCTACTGAAGATCTATGAGAATGCTAATTTCCCTATACTCTTGCCTGCCCTAAACATTATCATTCTGTTTTATAACTGTCAGGAGAAAAATGCGAGTTCACTGTGTAAATTTTACTTTCTATTGCATGTGGGGTTGAAACTCTATGCATTTTAGTCCACAACAGTATTTCTTCTTCCAAGTATTCTCTGTTCATATTCGTTGGTCACTTTTCTATTGGACTGTAGATCTTTTTCTTTGATTTGTAGGGGTTATCTACATATTAAAGACATTAATATTTTACTTATTGTGTATTGCAAATAGTTTTCCTGCTTTTTTGTTTGTTTTTGCATTTTATTTGTGGAGACTTTTGAGATAAATTCCCATGATTAAACTTGGCCTTCACGATGTCTTGGGGTTTGTGATTAGCTAATAATATAATAATAAAAGCTTTTCTTACTCCCCATCTCCAACACACACACACACACACACACACACACACACACACACACACACACAGATTACAGGTTGAGTATCTCTTATCTGAAATACTTGGAACCAGAAGAGTTTGAAGTTTGGATTTTTTCAGATTTAGAAATATTTGCATTTTAATCACCAGTTCAGCATCCCAAATCCTGAAAATTTGAAATGGAAACTACTCCAATGAGCATATCCTTTAAGTGTCAGATTGACACTCAAAAAGTTTTAGATTTGGGAGCATTTTAGATTTTGGATTTTTGAATTTGAGATGCTCAACCTGTATATACCTTTTCTCTTGTATTTTCTCCCAATATGTTTATGGCTTCATGCTTTACAGTTAGATATTTAATAAATAGAGGAAAGTGTGTGTGTGCACACGCATATGTGTGTGTGTGTGTGTGTGTGTGTGTGTGTGTGTGTGTGTGTGTGTGTGTGTGTACTGCAAGTCAGGTGGCTATAGTCTAGTATTCTCTTATCATGGAGATATAAGCATTTGGGGAGGAAGGTTTCTTTACAACAGGACTGTGTAAGTCATTTTATTTGCCCCCAGAAAGAAAAAGGAAAAGGAGGGTTATAAAGTAGCATATACTTTCATACATGACTCATTCTTAATATAAAATGGATCTTGTTTGTTGGGTACCCCAAATACCATTATAGCAAAAAATTAAAACAAAATAAACCTCTGCTATTTCTGGAATTACCTGGGTGTTTACTATACTTAATGCAAAATTTCATTTGTTTAAGGTCATTTACAGCAGATGTATCCCAAACCATTTTGCTACTGATGTTCATCAATTACTCAAATTTTAAAACAAATACTCGGTGGTATTCACCTATGTAATCTCCTTTTAGTCAGTCATGGCAAAGTGTAACTTTTGCACCTATTTACACTTCCAATTTATAGAGAATTGCTAGCGAAAGCACATTGTTGTCATAATATTTTTTTTTCATTCTGAGGTAAGACAATAGCCAGAAGGGAACAAAAATGACAAAATTACAGCATTGTAAGTCTCTTAACTTTAATCATTTGAAGTTGGAATTACCTGTCAAGTGCCTGTGCCAACAATAGCTATTTCTTGCTGCCAAGTTTCATCAGTAACAACCATCTTATAAATGAATTTATGCATCTGATTTGTAGCAAGTAAATATACCATACTTTAGGAAGAAGGAAACCTACAAAAAACAAGCTTCTTTGACAATCTTTGAAGCTTTGAGTACTGACATTGAGAAAAACTATTTTGCTTTGTTTATACAACTTGACATTTTGGTTTTGCTCAGTGTTGCCTTGCAGTTAAGCAAAGGGGAAGGAGATAAGTAAAGTGACATTACAATGTATTTGAAAATAGAGAGAATTACCATATTCACAGATGGTGCAGATGCTCCCCTGTTAGTATTTCTTTGTAACTTTATCCTCACAGAACTTTCTGAGAGGGCATCCCAGCATGGAGATACTTCTGTACAAAACACAGCTCTTCTAGAGAGGAGGGAGTCTTGCTCAGATATCATTGGTCAAGGAGGGTTGCAGTTCACTTGGTTTGGGAGAAAGGGAATCTTTGCAAAGAATGGTATAAATAGACTTATAATAACCACTAGAGGTGGTGTTGACTGAATCTATAGAATATATATCCATGTGCATATGGATTTGCATGAGACACATGCACCAAACAAGTAAATGTAGCATATTTCCTTCCACCCTCTCTCAGCAAAAGTCAATAAATCTGTTAGCTACTTGTGGCTCTGCAGATGGCCTCTACTTGCTTTGGTCAAACAACTTTGTCTTTCCTAATCTCCTTATGTGTTGCATGACATGTGCCAGGCAACCACCGTCAGAATGGTCATTCCTCAGAGGAGGATCTTTATTCTAATGTAATTTCTCAGTCCCTCTGCTTGAAATTCTCCAGATTCTTTTTTGAGCATTTCTTAATTTGAAGGACCACTCTTCTTACTTTGTTGCTAAACTGGTCTTGCTAGTATTAGACATGAAGGTATTGACCCGGGTCATTTCTTTCAATGCACACTGTAAATGCCATTTTCCTGCCACTTGGCATTGCTTTCTCTTTCTGCTATTAAAGCAGTGGGCGAGGTGGTAGGGCTTGCCCTTGCTTTAGGAGGGAGAAGAATGACTTTCAGGGTGACTGCTGTCTAAACACTGGAGTTCAACTCTACAAGCCTCATTGGCTCTCCATTGCCACCCATACTCCTGGAGTTCGATGGTTGAACTACTCATACCACTGAACATGAGCCCCACAAACATGTTTATTGGACTTCTTTACTCAGTACATTTTAAAGAGTAGAGGAATGGAATTCCTACATAGGGCCAATATCAAGAACTGAAGTGTGATTAATGATAGGGCAAGTTATGGCCACAAGGGACGTAAAGATTAGAACTGCTTCATTGCCCCTCTTCGCCTGTCTCGTGGGCAGCGGTACTGAAGTTATTTTCTGCTATATTCCTTCATGACCCTTTGTCTGACCTGTTTGCCCACCAATTTGACATATTGCATACATGCTGTAGTCAGAATAGGGCTTGTTCTCAAAGGCATTAACGTTAAATGTTTTGCTCTTACAGGTGAATCCATATCTTTAACAATGCATTTTTTTTCTCCATTATCTTATTCTTGATTTTAAAGGCATACCTAGTTATGCACACAGAGAAAGTTCAAAGTAAATCAGGGTATCAGAAAACCCAGTGAGAGTAAGAATGAAGGAGGCATAGATATTGTAATGTTTTTCTCTTCTCTTCACTTTTTATTTGTATTTCCAGTAAATCTGCATTTATTACAAAATAGTAAACTTTTTTCAGAAAGAGATTTTTACAACTGTAGGTTAGAGATTGAAACAGTACATTATAGGGAAATTAGAAGGAAGGGGAGCTTGAGCTCAGGAGTTCAAGGCTGCAATGAGCTGTGATCCAGTCTAGGTGACAGAATGAGATCCTGTCTCTAAGAACATAAATAAAATTTGACAAAGAAGGGGATAGGGCACTGTGGCTGGACCCAGGAAGGCATGGGGAACCAAACAAACTTTTGGCTATAATACTAAGTTGGAAATTCATTGTGTAAAATATTGATTTTGGTTATTTAAATTAATTAAGCTTATAAATCATTGACATTTGGATCTTATCAACTATATAACAATGTTAACACTTTAAAGCAGACAGAAGCTTAATTTCACATTCTTGAACCTGGGACTGATATTATTTTATCTGAAATTTACATCTCAAATTAAAATGAGTAGTACTTAATGCTGTATTATAAATCATTTCCATTGAGAAAATACCATAATAACTTATCAAGGAATCAAGTTGCTAAATTAATTCAAACAGGACTGATAAAGAACATAAGAGCATTTAAATAATACCAATAATAGGAGCAACACAATAGCATCTCCACCACCATAATAATAATAAATATTTACTGACCAACAATAGTAAAAACATTTAATGTACTCTAGTCATATACCTCAATGGTTTACATGGATTACTTAATTTAATCCCTACAGCTATGCTATGAGATATTTTTTTATTATCGTCTTTGGTTTACAGGCAAGAAAGCAAAATTTAGAGAGGTTGAGCAATTTATGTAAGTCTGCCCTGCAACTACTGTACTATACTACTTCTCTATAGCATGAAAAGATTTCTGGATTGTTGAGTTTAATTGAGATAGTAGACCTGGAACCCAGGGAGAAGTCTCCCTCTCTGTAGCTGCAGGTTATGTATAAAATGAGCATGCTTGGACAAATAGCCTCTCATGATTTTCTTCCAGCTTCTGTATTCTAAGATTTCTACAAGTCCCGAGTTCTTGAGTTTGCCTTGTATACTCTACAGAATTCCTGAGTTCAAAATTAAACAAGAGATGTACAGGACAGTAGAATGCATGAATACTATAAGGTATTACAGGGGCATTTTGGATAATAGTTCTTCTTCCACCACCAAACTCTTCCAACCAACACGTTGTGTTTGCTAGTTGTATATTTTAAGGCAGAGAAAGAAAAGTTGTATCAGGATCCAGGAGTTTGGGTTAAAGCTATGTTCTAAATAATAGTCCACTGACTACCAATGTATAAATTTGAAAAGTGAGGTCAAAACCAGTCATCAGGACTAGAGTTGAGTACCTGTTGCTTTTAAGTCATGACCCAGTTAACACTCAGTCAAAAAATCTGATGCAACAATCCTTTTCCGTGAATTTATTCAACCTGCTTGAATAAATCAAATTGATTATGATTAATTAGATTAAATGAAGTTGTATATTTAGAGTAGTCAGCATTGTGCTGACTGGCGTGCAAGAAGTATTCAACAAATGCTAGTTGCTACCATATTATTATAGTTATTATCATAATTATCATTACTGTCCCTTTCACAGATGTGGGAATCATTTTTGCTTAAAATGTGCCTGTGTCTCCATTACACTGGATAGAAAAATCATGAACAGAAAAAAGTCTGTAATGGAAAAGTTAACAGATATTTTCACCATCTTAACTTTTTAAAATTACCCTTTCACCTTTTATTTAAGATGTCCCCTGGAGGGCCCCACATTCCCCAGAAGAATCCACTGATAGCCTCGGTATTAAGGATCTCGGTGGAAGAACTGAGCTGCTGCTCTTAATGAACAGACTAACTCTATGTGTAAACACATCACCCTGGAGTTAGGAGGACATTCCAAGGAAGTTGTGGATGGGCAAACTGCAGGTTCTGTGGATTAAGAAGATTGCAAAACACCAGAGAGGAGTTTGGCAAAGTGTTAGTTAACATGCCCATGTTTTTAATTTAAGTGGAAAAAAGGACTCAGATCGTGATTCACATATAGGGTGTCAGCAAAGGGAAACATCCTTTTCAATTGTATATCTTTTGCTTTAGAGATGGTAAAATCCAATGCAAGGATCTAGTCCTAAAGTGAACATGAGTCTGGATAGTGTGGTAGAGCATCATAAATAAGGAGACTTCTGAAGGGCTTCGTTTCCTTGTTTGCAGATCAGGGTCTTTGGCCATTCTCGACTCACAATACCCCCTGGCCCCTGGCTCAGACAGGAGGCTTAAGTTTGTACTTCCATTCAGGATGTTTTTGGAGACGTTCTGGCTGATCTATTTCCAGAGCTTTGCATTGACATCTGTCATGGAAATGGCCCAAAGAGCATCTAGGCAACCTCCTACTCCATGGCAAAGGCTGAATCACCTCCTAGGCCAAGTTCAGCTGGTGGCTATTTCAAATGGCAAAGGCTGTACCAGAATACCAAATCCTTACCTTCCGCAAGAGAAGGAGAAAGTCCAAGAAATACAGTGGCAGAGCTGGACTAAAAGTGGACAGACAGTATGGTCACTCTGAACTCTGCCCTTTGGAAGTATTTCCTGCCTGTCTGAATGCCCATGACTCAGAGAAACTCCTCTGTTGTAAAGTCCATGAGCCTATGGAAGCAGTGTTCAAAGTGGCTTCTTCTGACCCACAGGCATGCTAACTTTGACTTTTCTCCTGGATACATGAATATAATTCCATAAAAGGGTTGTGATGACCCTGTTCTTCCTCGTGCCTTTGTTTCATTTACCCAGGAAAATACTGGCATGCTCTGTGAGCATGGGAATGACTTGAAGTTATTCAAATTATTTCCAGCAAATGCAACACCGTAGAAAAAAACACACGTTATTGTTAATCCAAGAATATAGCGGAGTAGAGTCATGAAGGCATCCCAGATGGTGAGAGCAGATGGAAGTGCAAGAGGATAAATCACACATTACAACTATGATTAGGGCAAAGATGAGTTTAATGGAGGAAATCACAACATTATCGCAACAGTCAGGTATAACACAAAATAAGGATGAGTTTCCAGGAGACAATATAAACTCAGGAACTAACTGAAGAGGAAAGACATCATCCAAGTGAAGAAAGGGTCATCTATGGAATGACAACATTTCAATCTTACAATTTTCCATTTCTTAAGTACCCTAATAATCCTAATTATTTGCATATTATGATTATTTACCATGTTTGAAAGTTACATGTTAAATTGTCTGAAACTGGCCAAATCTCGTTATCAGTGTAGTTCTTGAAATCTGTGAAATGCCAACCATCTCTTTTTATATGTCAACATTGATTAAATATTTAGTCACAGGTAACCTTTATTCTCAAAGAGTGGTCTTCAGGCAGGCACCATCAGCATTATGTGAGAGCTTTTCTTAGAAATTCAAATTCTCCAACCCCACTTAAATTTACTGAATCAGAACCTTCATTTTGGCATGGTCCCCAGGTCATGAATAAGCCAATTAAAATTTTAGGAACATCTGTATATAATGTGAATGCACCAGGAAAAGTATATGCTAAGTACAAGGTCTTATCTATTTTGGGTCAGCCAGTAGAATGGGGAAAAAATGTGTAAGTCAATCTAATCAGTTTCTTTATATCACATTTGCTTATTTTTGCATCACTATTTCAAAAATGATTGGGGCTAGCTTCTTAACCTGTTTTGAGTGAAATTTTTATGTTAACTTAAGAGAGACATGGAAATGAGAAAAATAATAGATGATAATCCCCAAACTAATGGATGTGGTGGTTCTTGTTGAATGGAAAATAAACAAGATCTGGTGTTAGGTGAGTCTATCCATCAACGTCAGGGAAGAATTCACCCTCTAATCAAAGACCTTCAGAGAGAATGATTCCTCCTTCATCTGTTTGAGGCAGACATGCTTGAGTATAACATAAATCATCACGGCTGAAGTTGGAGCCACTTTTCTCTTGCTCAATCATTAAGAGAGATAGAAGCCACTCTTCTCTTGTGATTCAGGAGGTGGAGATACAGTATGTGGTAGAGCTTACCGTTTCCCTTCTAGTTCCTTGGTTCCTAAAACCATTTGCAAGACTTTCATTTTCAATACCTTTTTTAGACCTTGATGTCCAGTTGGCTATTGACTAATTGAGTCCCAAGTGACGTTTCTGCAAGAGCTGCATTAAATCCAAGTACTGTAAGGCAAAAAACCACATGATGTTACACCATTTTGTTTGCTTCTCTCTAAAAATATTCCCAAATCAAATATCAAATGGAAAGCCATAACAAATACCACCAATAAACTCCCAAAAGGCCTCACAACATTTTTGTATCTTAACCAGCTTATGAAGTGCAGGTAAATAATTCAATTTAGGACTTCTCTTTTTGGTCCTATACTATTTTTTTCTTTTATGTGTAAACTTTTGAACTTGATTTTATACTACAGATAAATCATATGCTTTCAAATGTTCCATATGTGGGGTCCCTTAAGCTCCATACAAATGGAGAAGATCAGGACTCATGTTTTGGAAATCTTGACCTTTTATGTCAGGAACAAGTACTGGATCAAATTCACCTATATGAAATGGACATTGCTTCTAACTGGAGATGATAAACCTATTTGTTCAGTGACAGTTTTGTCCTGATGTATAGGATTTTGGTGATGTTTCTAATCCTACATAAGCTAGCAAAGAATTGCCTTTCTAGTGACAGCAGAATTTCTTTGTGCCACTCGACAAATGGTTCAGGAGAGCATGAGAATACAGCCATTAAGGCTACATTCCTGGAATAACATCTAGCATTTTGCATGGTCAGTGGAGAGTCCTAGACATGAATGGATGGTACAATTGTTATAACCCTCATCTATCTTAAAACTCTAGCTTTAGCAGCATACTGGAGTCTTACCAACTCTTCTGATCAGGTAAAGGACAACCTTGTTCACTAAAATAGCTTTAGGGGGACTATTTAGAATTTCCTTGGGTTTCTGGAGTTATATTGAGTAAGTGAGAAGGCTTTCTTAATTATTCATGGTGGGTAGTTGCTTAAGGGTGTGTGTGTTTATGTATATGCATGTGTGTGTGTGTGTGTATGTATTCAATGAGCCTGATGCCCCCAAAGGTGTAAGTAGTTACTTCACAGAATTTTGCTTCAATATTTTGTCTGAGTATACCCACTTTGTAGAAGAAAAGACAAAGCTAAATTAACTGAAATAATAAGGCCTCCATTAGGCAAGCTGATGTTTTAAATCCATGGTAAAAGCTAAGGTGCATTGAGTACTCCCTGTGGGGCCAGTCTCAGACTAGGTGTTTGGCACACAGTTCCTTATTCATTCCTCCCTGGCAACTGCCTATTATTATCCATGATTATCTCTGACTTAGAGGCAAAGAATCCCCATGAGAAGCCGATGACTCAGGTTCCAACCAAGTCTGCTTAAATCAGGATCTAGAAGCAAGGACTTGAGCACTTAGTTTCATGCAATAGCACCTTACTCACTGAGACCTAGAATTATAGCTGCGTAATTAACCCCCCCCACTTCTGCACAGTGTAGCTCAATGCCTGAAACTTAATAGTGGCTTACTACTTGTTTGTGGAATGAATAAATGGAATGACTCTAGAATGTAGGCTTCCTCTACAACCCACATCCACACTTGAGAAGAAAGAGCCAGATTTTTGTATTTCCACGTTTTCTTCTTCAGAATTGCAAAAGGTCTGGTCAAGGAGCCTCACTTTGATAAGCATGCTCTTGTTGTCTCCAGTTAAATAACAAAGTATTCTTGAAATGCTTTATTTTCTGTATTTGTTTCATTCAGGAAGCAAAGTGAGAATGCTTTGGAAATAGAACATTTCATTTATAAGCTATCTTACAGCTCACCATCGGTAATTCAAAACTATCCTTATATAAATCGGTATCATTATACCTTGAGAACTTTACTGAAAAATAATATTTGCAGACCTCTGATTTATAATATATCGCTCTGAAGGCAAAACTATTACAGCAGCATTTGCTCCCTTGGGAGATTTCTGTACAGAATGTTTAGGAGAGACGTATGTTAGACCTTTATAGGATCAATCTTGTGAAAAAATAAATGTTTAATGGGCTCTGGGCTTTACAAATGAGATTCTGGCTTAAGACCTAAATAGTATGGGGTCCAGAGTATGTCTTTCAGGAAAGAGACGACTAAAAGGAAATCTGACCATTTCTCACCAGTTTGAGCTAAACATCCCATCATTTGTACATGCGTGATGACCTCAGCTACTTTCCCTTGTATTAAACCCATCCCAGTTGTATAGGGCACCTTGAATGAAAATGGTAGCTCTAGGCAAGGAAGAAGAAACTGTGATGGGGACATACTGAATATCTTATCGTGATCATTTGAAATATCGGAATTTGGAGGAAATATCCAGGGAAGAGTATTAAGATGGGGGAAGGATGTAGGATATTTTAGTTGAAAAATCTGTATAATAAATGCAGCTGTAAATTTGTCTGGAGATAGAAGTAGCCTAGAGGGGAAGCTGTAAATAGAAAGTCGCTGACATTGGCCTTGGGAATAAGAGTTGTCCCTGAAACTCTGGTACTCCCACCTTTAGCACATAGCCTATGTAAGTTGGATGCTTCATGAACATGTTTTAAATGAATGAACGAGGAAGTCTAGGAGTTAAATTGCATTTGAAAGGTATTTTTAAAAATTAAGAGACTATTTTGAGGAGTTTTATGTTTACAGAAAAACTTTGTAGAAAGTACAAAGTTTTCACATACTTCCTTCCACCTGCCCCCAGTTTTCTTATTATTTACATCTTGTATTAGTGTGGTATATTGTTACAGTTGATGAGCTAATCTTGACACACTGAGATTAACTGAAGTTTATAGTTTACATTAGGATTCAGTTTTGGTGTTGGACATTCTGTGGGTTTGGACAAATGTATAATGACATGTATCCACCATTATAGTATCACGCAGAGTAGTTTCATTGCCTTAAAAATCCCCCGTGCTCTACCTGTTCATTCTGCCTTTCTCCCAAGACTGTGACACCTACTGTTTTTACTGTCTCCATAGTTTTTGTCTTTTCCAGAGTGTCATATAGTCAGAATCATACAGTATGTTGCCTTTTTAGATTAGTTTCTTTCACTTAGAAATATGCTATTTAGGGTTTCTCTATGTCTTTTCATGGCTTGATAGCTCATTTCTTTTCAGCCCTGAATAATATTTCATTGTCTGGATGTATTGCAGTTTATCCATTCACCTACTGAAGGACAGCTTGGTTGCTTCCAAGGTTTTGGCAATTATGAATAGATGCAGTATAACTATTTGCATGCAGGTTTTTGCATGCACATAAGTTATGGAAGTCACATTTTTATAAGACATTTCTTCACAGCATTTTCTTTGTGCTAACATAGTTTTACATATAGGAAAGAGGGATTTTATTTGAGATGAAGATGCATGATTGCATGCGTTTTTGCTAAATACTAACTACAATACAAAGAAGTAAAATCTTCAATCCTCTGCTACCTGCCTAATCTGTATTATTGTATACAAAGTTGTTAAATGAGTAAAAGAGAGCATTATTCTTTCTAAGTATAAGTGGGGGTTATATTGCCTTATTGTTTCCTTCTATTTCAACTCATTAAACTAATTACTATTTTCATAGTAATCAAGCTTAAATTAGTGTCGCAGCCAAATAACCCCAAGCCCCAGCACACAGGTGGTTTGCTTAGCTGTACCAGATAACACCACAATAAATGTCTGCCTGATGATGATTTATCATGGGAGACAAATTGCTAAAATGGCCCTTGGGCATCTTATTCCTTGGTTCTGAGTATGACATTTATGTATATGGTGTGGGTTCTGGGAACGTTTATCATTTGAGTTAAAAATTGAGAAAGATTGAACATACTCTAGCCCATGGCATTTGCACTCAAATAGTAGAAATATGTCTTGTGAAATGACTTCGGTGTTGTTTTTGCATCCAAAATTATTTCTGCCACCTATTTGGGCAGCTCACTCCTTTTCCCCCTATTCTGGACCAAGTAGGTGAGAGTACACCCTGGGGTGAAATGTCTATCTCCACTGAGTATGATCTACCTGCTGGGTAGGATGTATTCAGAATCCTATACTTAGTTCTTTCTGCCACAGAGGATACCTGGTACCCTTGTAGAATATCAAGTGTTGTAGTCATTCTATTATGACTAGATGGACTCTACATTCAGTTCCCGCGTTGAGACCAATGACACTGTGTGCACATGTGAGCACACATTCACACACACTAACATTCCAAGAGAATATGACAAGATTTTGAGACTTTCTGGAGAAAGAAAGATAACTCCCAAATTAGTCCAAAAGGAGACTGATTCTAAGGCCAGGTGCAGTGTCTTACACCTATAATCCCAGCAATTTGGAAGGCTGAAGCAGGAGGACTTCTTGAGCCCAGGAGTTCAAGACCAGCCTACGCAACATAGCGAGACCTTGTCTCTACAAAAATAAAAAATAAAAATCACCCAGGCATGGTGGCACGTGCCTGTTGTCCCAGCTACTTTGGAGGCCGAGGCGGAAGGATCTTCTGAAGTCAGGAGGTCAAGGTTGTGGTGAGTTGTGATCGTGCCACTGCACTCCATCCTGGGCAACTGAGTGAGATCCCAGTGAATGAGAGAGGGAGAGAGACAGAGAGAGATGTTGATTCAGCTTTTATGGTGAAGAGTTGGACTTTGGTGTGCGTTTCTTTCATGCAGGCAGGCGCTTGCATAATTTGACCCTTCCACTGGCAGTAAAGGAGGAAATAACCAGGATTTCTTATCAGCTCATGGGGCATAAGTGGAAGAGGGAGGAGGGAGACTTAAGAACTTTTAGCAGTCAAACACCAAAAAATGGAGCCAGATTTTTTTTTTTTTTTTTTTTTTTTGAGTTGGAGTCTCACTCTGTCGCCCAGACTGGAGTGCAATGGCCGCTCCCGGCCACCGCAGCCTCGACCTGCTGGGCTCCGGCGATCCTTCCGCCTCAGCCTTCCGAGTAGCCGGAACTACAGGCGCTCACTACCACACCCGGCTGATTTTATTTATTTATTTATTGTAGAGATGAGGTCTCGCTGCCCAGGCGGGTCTCGAACCCTTGGGCTCAGGCAATCCACTCACCTCAGCCTCCCAAAGGCGCGGGATTATAGGCTGAACCACCGAGCCCGGCTGGAGCCAGATTTTAATATACCGATCAAAAGCTAGCTGTATGCATGAACTGGCTACATTAAACAGCATATGACTATGTAGATCCCTGTGGAAACTATATATTAGTATGCTTCTCGTTCGTCCATCATTGTCTTTTGATTTGAGAGCTGGCGATGCCTTCCTAATAGAGAATCCATATTTCAGACCATTCTTCCAGTTTCAACTGTTATATTTTGTTCTTGTGGAAAATTGTAAGCAAACACAGAAATAGACCAAATGGTACAATTAAACCCCTATATGCTCTTAGCCCATATTTAACAATTATTAATTAATGACTGATCTTGTTTACTCTGTACCCCTTGCTCACTTCTTCCTCTGCAATCTTGTTATGAAGACAGCAGCCATCATATCATTTCATCCATGAGTATCTTAGTATGTTTTGTTACAATTTTTTTTCATAATGTCTCTTTTACTCCTCTGTGATTCTCACTGAGTCTATCCACTTATGTCTACAGGGTTTGAGAGTCTGGGTTTTAGAATCAGGTTTAATTCTTACTTTCTGGTTCTCCCACTATCTAACTGTCTGAACTTGAACAGGTCACTTATCTCTTTATACCATTATTGCTCTTATCTATACAATAGAGCCAATGCTAATATACTCATAGGGTTCAGTGTGGTCTAAACAAAAGAACACATAATGAAGTCATTTGTGCATAGAGAGTGCTCAATAGATGGTAGCAATTATTCTTGTTGTTGTTACTGTTAATATTATTTTGAAGTTGTTTGGGAATGGTATATAATGTTAGTTTTGGGGAAACATGAAAAGGACAGGAAAAATGAAAGTATGAGGACTATTGATATTCATGATAGACAATTTTAGACTTGAGTATCTACTGTAAGTATTAAAAGAGGGCTCTCAAAAAGTACTTATGTATCTTTTTTCATATAAGAGGAATATTGATGGCTTCGTTTTCCCACATATAAGGGAAAATGGTAGACTTCCTTATAACCTCAAGGCCACTGCCCGTCGGTGAGAGCATCTATCCAGCCTCTTTCTTATAGCAGCTTTCTCCAAGTGGCTCATGATCAATGAGCCTGGTGCTTTTAGAATACGTTGTCAGGTCTCCCTGCAGGATCACTTCATAATATCCAGAGGCTCCAACTGTGCTTCTAAGTGACACTGAAATCAATGACTGAATTTTCTTGGTGACTATGCTAAGAACCCTGCCATGGCCAGTCTTGATTACATCACATCCCATGTTGTGATCAGTATGTGACAAGATCCAATGTACAAGAGAATCTAGGTCCACCTTGAGAAATTAACCAACCAGTTGAGATGGGTAACCATCTCCCTTTCTTTTGTTAAGATTGAATTTTAAAATTAGTCTTTTTTTCCTCTCTAGGGCAAATCTTAAATGTTCTAGATGAGCTGGGATTGGCTAATAATACACTTGTCTACTTCACATCAGACCATGGAGCACACATAGAAGAAGTGTCTACCAAAGGAGAAATTCATGGCGGAAGTAATGGGATCTATAAAGGTGAGAAATACTGGTATAGACAAGCTCTGACCTCCAGCTTATCCACCAGTCACTTTTTTCTTGATCTTAGAGCTTTTCTGTTGTTCTTCTGCTTTGCAATATATAGGACTTCCTTGTAACACATGACTTGGTCAGTCTTAAAGCCAAAATGGTTGTTTCTGTTATGGTCCCCTCAGAATTTAAAAAGCCCACATCCCATGTCATGACATTAGAGTGATGATGTATATCCTCAAATGTAAATACAGCCCCATATTGTATAACTGATTAAAGCAAGACTCCTTCTACCCCTACATATGAATTTCCTATCACTGCTGTAACAAATTAACACACATTTACTGGCTTAAAACAACACAATTTTATTAATTGACAGTTCTGGAATGCCGAAGTCAAAAATGGATGTCTCCCTGGCCTAAAATCAAGGTGTCAGCAGATCTGCATCCTTCTGCAAACTCTAGGGGAAAATCTGTCTCCTTGCCTTTTCCAGCTTCTAGAGACTGTCCACTTTCCTTGGTTCATGATCCCTTCTTCCATTTCAAACCAACAATTAAGCATCTTCAACATCACTCTCTCTCTCTAACCTCTGCTTCCATAATCTAATCTCCTTCACTTACTCTGACCCTCCTGCCTCCCTTTTATAAAGACTTTTGAGATCATATTGGGCCCACCTGGATAATCCAGGATCATCTCCCTATCTCAAGATCATTAACTTAATCATATCTGCAAAATCTCTTTTGCCATGTGATGTAACGTGTTCACAGATTTCAGGGATTAGCGTGAGGCCATCTTTGGGAGGCCATTATTTTGCCTACTTGAACCCACAGTAGCATTTCAAGGTGACACTTTATTCTTTTTGAAGCAACAGCTGAGCCATTTCCATGATGGATCAGGCATCACACTTGTCATTGGGGATATTCGATGAAACCCAGCTACCTGCTTATACAGTGTACTCTGCAAATACAAGACACACATATTTAATTCTAATACAGTGTGGCCTATCTCACAAAGAGATAAGATTCCTAAAAGGAATCTGTGCTTTAAGTGTACCACCCCCACCTGTGCACATTGAATCTGATCTGTGCTCCGGGTTGGGACACCCAATCAGATCTGCAGTGGATGTGGGCTGAAAGCACACGAAGAGTTAATGCCTTAGCCAAGGGGGGGAAGATGAATCAGTTTACCTGAAAAGATATGAAAAAATAATATATGGAATGTTTTTACCTATCAAGCTGGGGTCAACTTTCCTGGCACAGTATAACCCAACATCAACACCAAGATTTTACAGTAAGAAAAAGGAGGGCATTTATTTGCAGAGCACCAAGCAAGGAGAATTGGGCAGGTCATGCTTAAAACCTGACCTCTCCAATGGCTTATAGGTAGGGGTTTTTAAAGGTGGGGAGGCAGAGGTTACAGGCAAAGTCATAAATCAATACATGGAGGCTGTACATTGGTTTGACCTGAAAAGGCAACATATCTTGAGGCAGGGACCCACAGGTCTTAGAGTCAAAGATTTTCTGATTTGGTATTGGTTAAGAAAGTGAAGTTTTGTTTAAAACTTGGAGTCAAGAAAGGAATGGTAGGTCTGACCATGGATATAACTTTCTCCAGGCCCTTCAGGAACACATTTAGAACAAATAACCATGATCAGAGTTCAGTCCTCAGTTCCCCCTTATCTGAGACCCATGTGCCAGCTGATGGCATTTGGTGAGGGTCTAGGTTTCTGAAAAACAACTCAGGGGCATGGGTTAAAATGTTATCTTTAGATTCTATAGGAAACCCAACATCTTATGAATCTAACTTCCTTGGCTATTATTTTAAGCTACTGTTACCTTCCTGTTTGTCAAGTTGCTCATTTACTTTTCAAAATTAGCTAGGTGCCTGGAATTTTCCTTGAATGAACTCGAGATTTTTCTTTATCTTCATGTTTGAGGGTGCCCAACAGGACCCTAAGCATGGTCCCTGCTCTGTCTTATTGGTATTTCAGTCTTGTTTCTGTGTGGCTATAGCCTGTGTGGAGAGAGTGGTTTTTATTTTATTTTGTAGATTCCAGCGTCTCTAAAGATGGAGTTCCAGGCTGCATTCCACGCTCTAGTTCATCTATTCATTCATTCTCTCACTTAATGCCTGTTAGGTTCTAAAATAGCTCAGCAGCTGCTGAGGAGGCAACATGGACATAAATCACAGTAATAGAAGTGGTTAGAAAGTAATACGTTATTTAAGAAAGTTACATATGCAATGCTATGGCACCTCAGAGCAGAGAGAGCTGACCACTGCCTGACAAATCTGAGGGGATCTTCATGGGAAGAGGAGAAGAGGAATCATATTTTGTATAGATAGTCCACTGAGAGACACAAGCAATATAGGTCAGAAAGAGATTGTCAAGGGTTTTGAATGATGGTTGGGGACTGGTATCATCATACAACCCTATAAGCATGTCAGTAGCTACTGCATGATTTTTTAAAAAAGAAATGTATTAGATGTGTTAAAAATGTTTTCATTGCATGCTAAAAATATCATCAACATATGACACTATTAATGTCTCAGCTGCTGCTCTATTGCAAATCATTATCCTTTTGTCAAACTTAGCTGAAATCAAGTTAATGATAAAACACTTAAAATACGTTGCCTTAAAAGAAAGATGGGCATTCTTTCTAGCTATGGGAAGTAGGGTTCTGAATGTCAAGACATTTTGTTCTCTAAAGCTGCAAGCTCAAACACAGACCTGTGGTTTCTGCAGACACATCCCATTTAGTGCCCCAATTAAGAAAAAACAAAACAAAACCCCCCAAAAAATCCTTTTCTTAACAATAATGTCTTCTACTCTCAATCAAAATCCCTCAAAGATCTTTATTATTTGAATTCATTGATTCCACTGTATTTCCAAGTCAAATATGTTCTGCTGATGAAATCTACGGGATAAGTTCATAGAATGACTGGGTTTAAGTCATCCTCCTGTAGAATTTAACAGGTTCGTTCGTTTCTCTCTCTCTCTCTCTCTGTCTCTTTTCTGTTGAAGTCTCACTCTGTCACCCAGGCTAGAGTGCAGGCTAGAGTGCAGTGGCACACTCACAGCCACTCCAGCATCAACCTGCTGTATTTCTTTTAATGATAGGAGTGTTACATCTTTGCTGGTGTATACATTTAAAAAGTATTAATTTAGTATTACAGGGGTGAGGAAGTAGTAAGGACACTAATTATATCCCTCATTTTTTTAAATTAAGAAAATGAATTTGCAGTATGATTATTCTGTTTAGATGTATGTATAGGTAAATTTTGTCTTTGTGAAAATTCTCTAGCATAAAAGACAATTGGCAGATGGGGGTAGGATCAAAAGCATATTTTGGATATAATTTTGGTCAAATTTTAGACATTTTGGCAATAAGCTCTATATCAAGTAGTTGAAATATTTACCACTGAGAACCTTCTGAAATAAATTTTCTTCTATTGTCCACATGCTTTGAATGATTATGCCAACCTAATAAAGCCAATTTTCTTAGGAATAATCCATTTTCCCATTTAATAATTAAAGAGTCATTATCTCCATTTGGGTTTTTTGGTTAATTTGACAGTATTCCCATGATGTTATTATAATTTTCAAGATGAATAAATAAACAAAATATCCCGTACCCATTACATTACTCTGTGACCTTTTATAACTTTTAAATGTACTGATTCCATCAGAGCTGTTAAAATATTGGCAGGGTCAGCACTGCTATTAACAGAGGATTTAAAATTTCCAGGCAATCCTGAGCTCTTTCTAGAAAACATGGATTATGGCTCTCCACTTGTGTTCCTGCACCTGGGGCAGGTATTGAGTCTATTTAAATCAGTGGGGTGGGTAAGCCTTGAGAAGATGCTTTGTTCTACACCTTTATCTGTGTGTAGGCAGTTGAATGGGAGCTCTAGGTGAAAGTCCTACAAATCACAATTCTCATATTGAAGAAACAAGTGGCCCCACCCTCAGTTTCACTTATTGAAATCAGGATTTTCAGTTCTTGGAGCTCTGCTTGGGGAGAGAGGAGCCAAGAAATTCATGGAAACTCCTTTTCAACCTACATTGTGGCTTCTCCTCACCTGACCTGCGTCTTAAGGTTGGAGATCTCTGGGGCTCTGTTCTAGGTTCCCCATTCCTTCTTTTTTTTAATTTTTTATGTTTATTTTTTAGTCAGAATCTCACTCTGTCACCAAGAATGAAGTGCAGTAGCATGCTCACAGCTACCACAGCCTCGACCTGCTGGGCTCAGGTGATCCTTCCGCCTCAGCCTTCCAAGTTGTTGGAAACATAGGTGTGTACCACCATGCCTGGCTAATTTTTTAATTCATTGTAGAGGCAAGGCCTTGGCATGTTGCCCAGGCTGATCTCAAACCCGTGGGTTTAGGCATCCTCTTGCCTCAGTCTCCCAAAGTGCTGAGATTACTGGCATGAGCCACCACACCTGGGCCCTCATTCCTTCTTTATCTACAAGCTTGCCCTATGTGATCTCATCCAAACCTATGGCTTTAAATAGCATCTGAGAGCTGAGCATCCCACATATCTAGCCCTGACTCAGCCTTTGTGTACTTTGAGGTCCTGTACTTTGATGTCCAACTGCCCACTTGCTGTGGTGCATGGATGCTCCACATGCATACCATACATAGATTGAAACTAGACACCTTATCAGCCAAGCCCAAGCCAATACATCCCCCAATCTGCCTAATCCTATTGAACTCTTCTCCCATGGATCCAACTCCAATGCTGGGTTGTTTTTTGGTTTGCTTGTTTTGTTTTTGCCTCTCTGTGACTCGTATGTACTCCATATTCTGACAGCACATTCCATACACTTTCTTTTTTAAGTATATCTGCCATTGCTCCATTTTTGCCATCTCCATCAATTACTGCCTCCTTCGGGTCATCATGGCCTATCCTGGGGATTTCTCCAATGGGTTTCTTGGTGGTATCCCTGTTTCTTCTTTGTTCTTACAATCCATTCTCCACCCACACACCAGAGTGAGAGCTTTTGTGAGCATAAATGTAATGAATGTACTCTGTTGAATTTCTGTGGGATGATATAACAAAGTACCACTGACTGGGTAGCTTAAAAGCAACAGAAAGTTATTATCTCTCAGTTCTAGAGGCCAGAAGTCTGAAAGCAAGGTATTGACAGTGCTAGGCTTCCTTTGAAGACTGTAGGAGGGATCCATTGTTGTCTCATCTTAGCTTCTGATAGTTGCCAGCAATTGTTGGCATTTTTTGACTTGTAGACACATTACTTTAATCTCTGCTTCCTTCTTTTTTTTTTTTTTTTTTTTTTGAGTTGGAGTCTCACTCTGTCGCCCAGACTGGAGTGCAGTGGCCGCTCCCGGCCACCACAGCCTCAACCTGCTGGGCTCCAGTGATCCTTCCACCTCAGCCTTCCAAGTAGCCAGAATTATAGGCATGTGCTACCACGCCCGGCTAATTTTTTGATTTATTGTAGAGATGAGGTCTCGCCTGCCCAGGCGGGTCTCGAACCCATGGGCTCAGGCAATCCACTCACCTCAGCCTCCCAATGGTGCGGGATTACAGGCTGAGCCACCGAGCCCGGCTATCTGCCTCCTTCTTTACATGGCTTTCTTCCTTTCTGAAAACACTCTAATATCTTCCCATTCACTGAGAATAAAATGTGAACTCTGAACCCCAGCCATACACAGTCCTCCATGACCTAGTCCTGCTCTACTCTCCTCCTCTCTGCTTAGCTTTTTCCACGGGTCCCCCAATTCCTTAATCTTGCTTCTACCTTAGGACCTTTCTGTTAGAAGTTTCTTTTTTGTAAACTCATCCTGTTACCTTTGCATGGACTTGTTCTTTCATTTGTGTGTTCCCTTTGTTAGGTCTCCCTGGACCACCAAATCATATGCTGGTTCCCTGTGACATAGATACTCATCCCACCATCTTATTCTAATTTCTTGCATATCTGATATCTTATCTGTTTATGATTATATTTGTTCATAATCTCTCTCCCATGGTAGCAGAGATCTGAACTGCTTTATTCACCACTGCATCCTGGTGCCTTAAGTAACCATGCAGTAGGCATTTGATAAGTAATTGCTGAGTAAATAGTGAACACTTATCAAATTCCTCTTCCTTCTGTCTCCTGATACTCTCTCTGAGTATTTCTCCTCTTTCTCCAAAAATATTCTCCCTTGGATGGTACTAGAATAACCTCCCAAGATTTTCTTATAGTGAAATTTAGAGTTGTTTGCCTCTCCCTTGTAATATGGGATTTCCTGTACTCTCAGAAGAGAACAGTGAAATTCCTAAGTCTGGTTTCATTTTCATCTCTCTCTCTCTCTCTCCCTCTCTCTCTCTCTCTCTCTCTCTCTCTGGTTTCATTTTCATCTCTCTCTCTTTCTCTCTCTCTTTTTTGAGTTGGAGTCTCACTCTGTTGCCCAGACTGGAATGCAGTAGCACACTCCCAGCCACCGCAGCCTCGACCTGCTGGGCTCCAGCGACCCTTCAGCCTCAACCTTCCAAGTAGCCGGAACCACAGGCGCTCATTACCACGCCCAGCTAATTTTTGGTTTATTGTAGAGACGAGGTCTCACCAAGTTGCCCGGGTGGGTCACCCCTCTCTTAAGTCAAGGTCACCCTGAAGGAGGCTTTTCCTCCCTTCCTTTTTCTCTGCCTACCAGTGAGTACTAAATGTCAATGGAATGGGTGAATTAACTCTATAGATGGTTTCCGCTGAAGTATGGGGGAGGGAAATCAAATTTTCCTGAGCGTTCAAGAATGTAAACTTTTTCGACATGCAGAGAAATGCTTTTAAAGTTCACTAATGGCTGCATGCAAGGCGCTGCTCCTTAGGCATTTCTTCTTTACCTTAAGTGCAAATTCCAAAAGCAACTGATTGGCTTGAGTCCATGTCCATGTATGAGTTGCTTCTTATATTCACTAATTCTGACATTTCTTTCCCTCATGCAATAACATTGCTCTCAGAACAATTGATACTTTTACTGAGAGAAAAAAATAACAGCAACTGGTTCTGGTAGTTTATTACAAGGTAGTTATGTTCATGTTTAATCTTCAAATGTTGGCAGACATTTTCATCAGCTTTCCAAGAGTAGGCAAAGCTTCCCTTTCTTGCTAGTATCAGTACTTTGCTTGCCAGGAGGCATCCCACAGACTTTCACCTTTGAAAGATCACATTAACCTCATTTATCTTTCACTCATTCAGTTAAATTTAACTAACATCATTCATATATTGACTCTATAGACAATACCAAAGGCATAGGACTAGCTTCTAGGGTATAAAGGCAAAGAATACAGGGTTGGAAGTGACAGTGTGAAGATGCTGAATGTCCAGTTTAAATAAACTCAAGTGACAGCATCTTCACACTGTCACTTCCAACTCGTTCTCTCTGCAATCTTAACCTGACTTCCACCCAAAGGGCACCACAGATTTCTCAAGCAAAGTTCACAAATGAATGCCTTTTTTGGAAATCCCAGAGATACATCCTAGGCCTTACTTCTCTGGACCTCTCCACAGTATTTTACATTGGTGACCACACTCTTCTTGAAACTCTCAAACCGCTTGTCCTTCACGGTCATATGTTTTCATGGTTCTCTTCGTGTTTTCTTTGACCCTCTGTCTCAACTTTCCTTGTAAATTATTCCCTAGTTTCCTAATATATATATATGAAATATCCTTCCCTCCTTCTCACTTGAGCTTATATAAGGACAGACAATTTAATGCTTGATTGTGTGTAGATTAAATGGAAAGTTGAGATGTGTCGAGGTTGAAAATGGAAGAAAAATAAGGGAAGACTGATAAAGCTAAACCAGAGAAGAGAACAGAATGAGTAAGACCAAGAGCACAGATTGAAGGAAGTGACTTGGAACAGAAGGATATGTCTTTAATGCATTATTTCAATAGATATTTATTGACTGTCTACTCTAAGCAGGGCTTTGTACTAGATGCTGAAGTCTCAGCTGAAAAGAACTCTTGCAGCCGGGCTAGGTGGCTTCGCCTGTAATCCCGCGCCTTGGGAGGCTGAGGTGAGTGGATTGCCTGATCCCGCGGGTTCGAGACCCGCCTGGGCAGCGAGACCTCATCTCTACAACAAATCAAAAAATCAGCCGGGCGTGGTAGTGAGCACCTGTAATTCCGGCTACTCAGAAGGCTGAGGTGGAAGGATCGCCGGAGCCCAGCAGGTCGAGGCTGCAGTGACCAGGAGTGGTTATTGCAGTCCAGCCTGGGCGACAGAGTGAGACTCCAACTCAAAAAAAAAAAGAACTCTTGCAAAGACTCTATCTCATAGCATTTATATCAGTAACAGACCTCAACAAGTTAATATAATATTATTCAGTAACCACAAAAAGTATGAAGAAGTACAATGATAGAAGAATCAAAAACAGCCAGGCTATGGAGTAGAATCCTCTGGATTCAAATCATATCTCTGCCACTAATTCTTTGTGTGGTCTTAAATAAGTTATATTAAGTCTCTATTTATCAATTTTCTCATCTTTAGAATTAGAATAATGAAATTGTTATTATCAGAATATCACAGAAGATTGTTGTCATCCCAATGAAAGTCAATATAGGTAACATATACTGAAAGTGCACCTGATACGTTCAAGGTATTACTCTTATTCACTAGAATGCAGATAAGTTACCTTACTCACAGATGTATCCTCACAACCTAGAACAGTATCTGACATATTTTAGGAAACAATTTCTGACTGACTACATGAATGAAAAAATGAAACACTCAAACTTATAGAGAGGTATTTAAGATACAAAAGATAACTGAGAATGTAAAATTTCTGAGAAGATCATGGAAAATGAAATTGAAAATATATAAGGAGGACTGGTCTTTGAAAGGATGAGGGACTTTTCTACTCAAGAAGGAATGAGGAGTACAGATGCTGGTAGGTTTCAATGTGTAGTGGCTGAAGTGGAAGGTGTTCCTGAATGAAGACTTCAATTTTATCTCTGTAGAAGGAAGCAGAGTTGTCTACTGAAGGACGGTGGGTGGAGAAAACTAGGGAAGTGTGTGGGGCATAGAGGTGACAAGTAAGATTATGGGAGAGAGTTGACATCCCAGTTACATTTAGGGATTGCCATCCTAAAATAGCAGTAAGGGACCCTATTTTGTCACTTTTGTCAGATACACAAAACTGAGAAAATCTAAATTTATAGAGAACAGATATGTCGATGGATATCTTTGCTGATATCTTGCTGGGGAGCTATGAATATGTATCCAAGGATGTATGAGAGTACCATGTTTTGGCAAAAAAGTGATTGAAATGGTGTATTATGTGATGTGAGCTTGTAGTAGAGACCAGATAGATAGGTTAAAATTAGAAAACACTCTGAAAATGGAAGTGCCATTTCGAATGATTGGGACTGTCCAATTAAGCAGGTAAATGAACTGCTGAATCATCATCACTGTCTCAGACATTGCAATCCACAGAATGATTGATTGCATTGGCTCAGTTGATAAGATGTACCACACAGTTAAATGCAGCAGAGTTTACACCCATTGTTGTAAAATCCTCATGGGCAAGCAGAAGGTTGTGGTCACATAATAGGATGTTTCAATTCCTTAATTTTGAGATGGATAAGATTGAGGTGTGTGGTCTGCAGGAGAGGGAGACTGAGATTCTGGAGGAGCAAAGGATGGTAAAGTGGGAAGGCTATGGCCATAGTGAGTAAACTGGACTTTGTGAGAGTAGGGAGTAGAGATGCCTCACGCTTATGAGCTCATTTTTCTAGAAGGCATGGAAGAAGAGTTTCTCTTTTGAGAGTCAAAGGACAAGCTGTTTGGTGGGATTCTGGTGGAGAAAACTTCTGGAATGGAACATATTAAGGCAGTGAAACAGTTTAGCAAAGTAGAGAGACCAGAAGAGGTTGGAAATAGGTATTTGAAATCACATTCATTTGTAGGATTGTCTTTTCCCCCCACAGCAATACTCTCCATTGATTAATTCATTATTTCATTCATTCAAAAATCATGTAGAACACCATCTATTTGGAAGAGATTATCCTGTAGACTACCGTTCATTCAATAGTAAATTAGGCAGTCTGTCCCTTAAGTAATATTGTTCCTGTTGTGATGATAAGACATGCATAGAATTGGTTGTCATACAACCTCAAAACTTGACCTAGAAAAAACCATGGAAAATGAGGGTAGGAGAATATTACCTGCAGTGGTGGTCATAAAAGGCTTAATGAAATTGAAGTGGTAAATTATCTAGGCTTTCAAGGGTTTGAAGAAATGATTTGAGTGTGGGGGCAAATCCTTGCAGAGCAAACATCAAGAACAAGCAATAAAACTTTCCAGAAAGCAAGGAAGGATGACCTCTTTTCTGAGACATTTATGTTAGACTCAGCTCAACCAGGGTGTGATGTGGGAACGGTGGACCACAGCCAGGATCTGGTTAGCTGTACTTTCTAGGCTAAGATTTTTTTTTCTTTTTTAGTTTTTCATTCTTGCAGAAGATTTTAAGAAGGAGTTTAATTAATTAAATAAAATAATAAGTTGTTAGTAGACAGGGCCGTGATATTACCCCCCCCCCCAGTATTTAAGGATTTAATATTAATGAGCAAGGCCAAGGTTGGTGCCCTCACCTTATGCCCCAAATTAAAATTTAATAAATTAGAACATGTGGTCAAACTATAACATGTGAGCCTAATGCAAACTGGCCCTTGATTTTTGTAAATAAAATTTTATCAAAACACAGCCACACTCATTTGTGGCTGTCTTGTTCCTGGTTGTTTCTTGGATGCAACAGCAGGGTTGAATACTTGAGAAAGCTACTCACATGGCTCTTTAGAGAAAAAGTTTGCCAACCCCTAACTTAGTTACTTAGCAGTTGAATATACTGCTTAACAAGTCACTATTAATTGTTCAAACTGCATCAATTAATTTTATGAGTATTCTTCATTTCTCATTTGAGTATGACAGCAGGTCATTGTTCCTTATTTTTGCCCTGACCATTAGTGGGTAATAGGTTGATAGAGCCTGCAAAATATTGTTATATCCCATCTGAAATTTGTGGGGTTTTAGTCCCTGTAATGAATAAATCAAGGAGAGTGTAAAATATAGCATCTTGAGTGAGAAAACATTTCATGTGAATTGTATTCACCACATGCTTCAATGTGGTTTGTCTCAATTCAGGGAATTGGTGTTATCCTGGGTGAGGAGATACTCAAGAGGAGAAAAATGTAATATAGAATATTTCATAAAACTCTGCCCAGATTAAGCATAAGAATGCCTAGCATATGTTCTTGCCATTAAAAGTGATTTGACCTGCTCTGTGGTAGCATTCAGAAGGACAAAAATAGAAGCCTGGTTTGGAAACAGCTGTTCCTAACAAGAATCTTGGAGTAAATTGTAGAAGAATTATCTCTATACTTGCCTGAAGAGATGGACTAACTCAGCCATCAGCCTTCTGTGATGGGAACATCACCAAAATGTGCCATCAAGATGTTAAAAGTGTCAATTTGAGCCAGGCTCGGTGGCTCAGCCTGTAATCCCGTGCTTTGGGAGACTGAGGTGAGTGGATTGTCTGAGCCTGTGGGTTCGAGACCTGCCTGGGCAACTTGGCGAGACCTCATCTCTACAATAAATTAAAAAAAAAAAATCAGCCGGGCGTGGTAACGCGCACCTGTAGTTCCAGCTACTTGGAAGGCTGAGGCAGAAGGATCGCCGGAGCCCAGCAGGTTGAGGCTGCGGTGGCCAGGAGCGGCCACTGCACTCCAGTCTAGGCGACAGAGTGAGACTCCAACTCAAAAAACCAACCAACCAACCAACCAAACAAACAAACAAAAAGTGTCAATTTGACAATTACTTAACCACATTTTAAACTTAGACCAATGCCAGGCTCTGTGGCTCAGCCTGTAATCCCAGTACTTTGGGAGGCTGAGGTGAGTGGATTGCCTGAGCCCACGGGTTTGAGACCAGCCTGGGCAACTTGTTGAGACCTCATCTCTACTATAAATCAAAAATTAGCCGGTCTTGGTAGCGTACGCCTGTAGTTCTGGCTACTTGGAAGGCTGAGCGGAAGAGTCACCTGAGCCCAGAAGGTCGACGCTGGGGTGGCCTTGAGCGTGCCACTGCACTCCAGCCTGGGCAACGGAGGGAGACTCCAACTCAAAAAAAACAAAAACAAACAACTTAGACCATGCCTTTTTCTCTGCTCATAAATTTTCAGAAAAAAATTCAGAATCCTTAACCTGTTTAATCCCCCCCCAGCACATTCTACATCTCTTGAGTTTATTTCTGCTTCGACACCAAACTCACAATCTATTGACACAGGGCAGGTTTTCCCCAAGAAAAGATATTTCTTTAGATTCTGGTTGACTCTCCTCAGGGTTACCAGTAGGCACGTTTGAACTATCCTTTGAGATTGTGAGGTTCTGTAGGGCAGGATCCCCATTCATATATCATCATGTCCTCTATGGGAATTCTGTTGGTACACAATCACAGTTATTAATGGATATATCTGAGCTATCCTTTTAGATTGTGAGTTTCTGTAGGGCATAACCCCCATTTATATAACTTTGTATCCCCTTTAAGGTATGTAAAAATCAGTAAATCCCAGTATTTGGTGGGACATATTCTGGAACTCTACCTGACACTATCTGTTACTTGCTGTGTATCTGTGACCAAAGTTTTCTTGACTGTGAAATGGGATACCTGCCTTGCAGAATATGTAATGGTAGGGAGCAAAATAATTAATATAAGTAATGACCTAGTTTTGGGGACATGTTAAACTCCATCCTGATTCCTGATCATAGTAAGTCATTGCTTAATATATGTCTGCTGAATGAATGAAGCATTTAGAGTCCACCCTCTGAGTTCCTATGAACTCCATTCAATGGTAATGACAGTGGTGACTGGGAGAAGAGTGTACTATGGTTTTTCAGATTGACAGGCACATTTGGTACATACCCTTTTCCACGTAATATGGCAGGAAGAATGAGACTCGAAGCTACACCATCTGACAGCAAGGATATTTGCTCATCAACACATGCCTGGAAATGTGTGATCGTGCTTCCTCAAACATGTTTTTCCGTAGGCAGTGAGTGCTTGGATGTGTTTATCATCTGTTAAAAGTTTTTAAAAATATATATATTTTTGTCATGGTTGTTATAAAAACTCTCCTTTACAGCTTTAGAAAATTGCATGAGATTATATTTATTGATACATTTCTTTGGTGTCTGAAAATAGATTCAGAACTACGAGATGAGAGTTTCATGATACACATGGTGGGTTCAGGTCTTCCAATTGAGCATATCTCAAGTATAACAATTTATCATTAGAAAAATAGCTGTGGAAGAAACCATGCCTAGTGCTAACACACCATTCATTCAAGTGATCAGTAGGTGGCTGGATCCGGGTCTGCAGGCACAGCTGTCCCCGCAGTCCCGCACATGCATTGGGGGCACTCTGTGTATCTTACCTGAGCAGAGGTAAGACACTTATTTGTATCTAGGCAGGAATGTTGCCACCTGATGGCCGTTTGTGGCTTGGAGCTCCTTGGAACTCCTTTGGGAATCTAGAAGGGTGTGATATTTCTAGGTCTCTTCAAGAGTTTTGCTTTCCAAGTAGTTATACATAAAACCATGCTCTCCTAAGACATATCTTCCATCACCTGGATGTCCAGGATAAAAGCAAGGTCCCCCCAGGGAAACAGATTTGCAGCACTTGGGTCATGATATGCACAGGCCTTGGATGTGCCTGTGGATTTCTGTGGCACAATCTGCTTTCAATGGCTTTTTGCTCACTCTCTCATGTGCTCTGCAGCTAGGTGGACCTCTTAGCTTCCCCTGGTGAGTCCCAGTAAACCATTCTAAAACATTGTCTTGTGCCCTAATAATGATACACATACTATCTCCTGGGGTGATAAAAAAATTTGCTCAGCATCATGGTCCTTCTGAATTTTATGATTCAGATGTGTCTTTCTCGGTTTCTAAATCTGGTGTACCTGAGATCCTCCTCGCCCCCAAGCAGCACACGAACAACTTGGCACTGATACTCTTGCTGCAAAGATGAAGTGATATTGAGAGTTGTTTAAATTCACAGACTTTGGAGTCAGTTGACCAAACCTAGATTTGTATCTGTAACTCTACTACTACTTACTAAATGAGAGACCTTTGGCATATACGAGTAACATAAATTCTCTCAGACTAAGATTGTGCAACTATAAGGTAAAGAGAAATATTGTAGCACCCTCATGGGGTAGATGTAAGGATTTAATGAGATAAGATTTCTTTCACAATCCATGTTGCCTAATAAGTGATCAATTAAATTTAGCCATTGTTATTATTACCAAGGTACAACCTCTGAAGTACAATCCTCTGAGGCAGTTCATGTTGTTATCCCTACTTTAACTTGGAGAATGCAGGAATCACTTAGTTAACTGAGGAAATTTATATATATATATAATTTATATATATATAGTGAACCAAGAGGAAAATTTCCCCTTTGTTCTCTGAAATTTCACTGAAATATCAGTTTGCAGAAGGGAGATTAATTGGAGAAAAGGCATAGAAAGTTATTCATGCATATTCACAGGAGTCTTCAGAATGAAGACCCAAAGACCCCGGGGAAACTGTCAATTTTTTTGCTTCAGTTCAACAATATATGGTCAACTGTGTGGAAATATGATTGGACAAACAGGGTGTGATCTGATGCTGATAGACTGAGTGGGGAAACCCAGCAAGGCCTAACTGTCTAGGTTCTTCTTGGCCTCTCTGAGCAGCATTTCTTCCTTTTGGGCGTGGTGCGGGGCCCTCTCTGAAATGGAGGTCATAGGACCTACAGGCAGATAAGGTAGGGAAGATCATATCTTTATCGTCAATTTTTATACAGAAAAACAGAGGGAAAGTTAGAATCATACTTTTAGGTTTTTGGGAAAAGGGGATCTGGTTTCTATGTCTCACCTTGGGGAAGAGGGATTCTAGTTTCTATGGCCAGCTGTGGGGAAGAATGGGACTGAGAAATAAGAGGGCAGGAGAAGGTCAGAGAAAAGCTTTGCTTCTGAGGCTGTTTCTGAGGCTTTCGTTTTGTGTTATACACAATAAATCAGCTAAGATTTACAGAGAATCACAAAGGTAGTAAAGAGAATTCCTGTATACCTTTTATCCAACTATCTCCAATCTTAAATAATCCTGCACAATTATGGTGTAAATTAGTCTTGGGATATCACTATTAGTTGACTCCTTTCAGATTTTTACTAGTTTTTCCACTGATGTCCTTTCTCTGTTTCAGGATCCAGTCTACAATGCCACATTGCATCTAGAAGATAAACTTTTAGAGGGTTATTTTATTTTATTTTGTGACAGGGTTTCACTCTGCTGCCCAGGCTAGAGTGCAATGGCACAATCACAGCAGCCTCAAACTCCTGGGCTCAAGTGATCCTCTTGCCCCAGCCTCCAGCATAGCTGGGACTACAGGCACACACCACCACACCTGGCTAATTTATGCTTATTTTTTGTGGAGACAGGATCAAGCTGTATTACCCAGGCTGGTCTCGAACTCCTGGCCTCAAGCAATCCTCCTGTCTTGGCCTCCCAAAGTGCTGGGATTACAGGTGTAAACCACCATGCCTGGCCCTTATATTTAATAGTTTCGTTTACATTCCCATTTATTTATTCTATTTTACTTTAATCAAGCGTGCAATACGTGCATATTGAAATCATTAATGAAACTAACTTTTAAAAAATGATGCATTGATCACTTATTTTATCGTTAAATTTAAAAAGTGAAAATGATGTGAGATTGATCATGTGGAAGGATAAGCAAATGAAAATTCTATGAGTTTGATTGAGTAGAAGGATAACCAGACTGTAATTCACATGTTGAGATTTGTCCCTAAGCTCTACTCTCCGACTTGAATGAACTATGGCAAAGTAGTTAAATTTCCCATTTCTTGGATGTGATACTGTGAAGCAGGAATCACAGTATCTGTCAGAGAATTACCCTAAGGTAATGTTGAAAAGATAAAGTAAGGGGAAGAGTTTTAACTTTCTTCGGAGGCCATCATAGCAACTGCAAACTATGATGTGAATTAATACATAAATCTCCCCTAATCTGAGTGCCTGCAATAAAAAGATCTTGCCGATGAGAGGAATTCAGTCTACTGTCTTCATCTGTAAGAGGCAAGCTTTTGAGAAATGAAGATTTGCTTCAGGATTCCTGAAATTTCTGTCTCTAGCAATTCGCTTCCTAAATTTAAATGACATTTATGCACAATGTGAATCATGCATGATGTCCCTGCTAGGAATTAGCATTCTCCATTTTCATTGATTCTGTATTTAATGCATCACACCAATTGTTTGTTTTAAAAAGCTATTCCTTAGAGTAGCTGAATGCTAGCCCTGCTCCCTTTTCTCCAGCCTAATTTCCTGAGGGCTCCTCCTACAGTGCTCAGCTCTATGCAGAGTTTGTTACAAGGCCTTGGAGAGCTATGCTGGGAGAAGCAGTGTTTATTCCTGCTTTCATGTGCCACCTGCATGGCTTGAGGGACTTCAACCCTGGCCTTTCTGAGCCCTACACTAGCATGCCCTGTCTCAATCCCTCCATTAGAGGTCTTGATGTGGAGGCCAAGGGAAAAGTTCCCCTTTGCCTTCTGAAGGTTCAGTGAAAATCAACTAGCAAAAGGCAGATTTAAACCAGGCTCAGTGGCTCAGCCTGTAATCCCGCTCTTTGGGAGGCCGAGGTGAGTGGATTGCCTGAGACCACGGGTTTGAGACCTGCCTGGGCAACTTGGCGAGACCTCATCTCTACAATAAATCAAAAAATTAGCTGGTCATGGTAGTGCACACCTGTAGTTCCAGCTACTTGGAATGCTGAGGCAGAAGGATCGCCGGAGCCCAGCAGATCGAGGCTGCGGTGGCCGGGAGCGGCCACTGCACTCCAGCCTGGGTGACAGAGTGAGACTCCAACTCAAAAAAAAAAAAAAAAGGCAGATTCATAGAAGAAAAGACATACAAATGTATTATCATGCAAAGAGTCTTACGAAATATGAGAACGCAAAAAAAATGGCCAGGTGGTTGATGCTTTTATACCACCTTGAGGTTGCAAAAAGAATGGGGGCTTGGATCCTGACAAAATAGGCTATTGGCGGGGGAGTAGAGGAGGCCTGGCTAGCAAAGGAGGTCTTGCTATGCAGATGAAACCTCCCAGGTAGCAGTCCTCAGAAAGAAGAGATGGTGAGTGTCTCTTTCTGACCTTAAAGGTGCCAGACACTCAGTTAATCTTTCCTTGATCTGGACAAAAGAGGTCTCAGAGAAAGCTTAGCTGCATCAGTGCTGGTTTCCTTTTCAAATGCAAATCCTTCCACCAAAGACTGCTTTGCAGTACTGCTTCTGTTTGTAGGTTATCTGAATAGCCAGCTGAAAGCATGTCAAAGAAGTATATTTTGGAGTGCAATAGTTTTGTTTTCTTCAATGACCATCTTCTGGCATTATCTGCTGACACTGATCTTTTCTGAACTCACCCTTCCAGCCTCTCCCAGTACCCTTTCGATGTTGTGTTTAATTACATTCTAATTGCCACATACACACAAAGCCTGTTTTCCAGACTGCCCTGGAAGAGCTATAATAATAGCAATGTAATAAAATAATAGGAGTGATGATAAAGAACATTTTTTGTGTCCTCTCGCAGACACTAGGCCTAACACTCACACAGAACATTGTGAGAATATGAGGCATAGAAGGGTGAAGCTATTCTCCCAAGCACATGGGGCTGGTGTGTTTGTTTCCTATGGTTGCTGTAGTAACTGACCACAAATTTGGTGGCTCCAAACAACACAGCTTTATTTTGTCTTGTACTTCTGAAGGTCAGAAGTCCAAATGGGTCCTTCTGGACTAAGGTCAAGGAGCTGGCAGGGCTGTGTTCCTTTCTGAAGACGCTAGGGGAGAATCTACTTTCTTGCCTTTTCTAGCTTCTAGAGACTACCTTCGTTCATTGGCTTGGGGCACCCTTCTCTGTCTTCAAAGTCAGCAGTCAGCATTTTGTAGTCTCTCTCTGTGATTGTAATCTCTGCTTATCTTTCTCTCTCTTTCCCTTGTTAGGGCCCTGTGATTACATTGAACCCACTGATAACCCACCATAATCTCTTCATCCCCAAATCCTGAATCACATCTTCAAAGTCCCTTTTGCCTTGTAAGGCAAAATTCCCATATCCTCAGGCTCCAAGGATTTGGGCATGAACACTTGGACACACCATTATTTTGCCTACCACAGCCAGTAAAAAGTAGAAATGGAACTTGAATTTCCGTATTCCAGAGTCATTTATTGGAGTCTTTGTTGCTTTGAGATTCGAGTCTCCCTGATTACAAAGTCCTTGCTCACAACCATCATGCAGTACAGACCATGTCACGCACAGTGGTGACAAGTTTCATGTATATTTTTTCTACTATAACATATACTATATTGCTCATGAAATACTCACGGAGTCCATGTAATTAGAACACTTGGTTCTTCCACATTGACCACCCCACACTGAGCATGGAAAAGTATATTGAAGTGAGCATTGAAGAGATCGAAATCTCCCTGTTGCCTCTTTTTTGATATTTTAGGAGGAAAAGCAAACAACTGGGAAGGAGGTATCCGGATTCCAGGCATCCTTCGATGGCCCACGGTGATAGAGGCTGGTCAGGAGATTGGTGTACCTACTAGCAACATGGACATATTTCCTACAATAGCCAAACTTGCTGGATCACCCTTGCCTGAGGACAGGTACTCTGATTCAAGGGTGATTGGTATTGTCTAGTGTTTGCTGAAAATCACTGACATGAGGCAAATTGAATAATAGGAGAAAAGGCTTACAAATTTATTTAACGTGCATACACATGAGCCTTCAGAATGAAGACCAAAAGATATATAGGAAATTGTCAATTTTTATTCCACAAAGTATGGACAGCCATGTAGAAATACGATTGGACAAAAGGATATGATCTAATGCTAGTAGACTGAGTGCAAAATCCCAGCAAAGCCTGTCTGTCTATCTGCCCTGGTGTGGGGCAGGACCCTTACTGGAATGGAGTCTTAGGACCTACAGTCAAACAAGGCAGGTCAGATAATTTCTTTTTTTTTTTTTTTTGAGTTGGAGTCTCACTCTGTCACCCAGACTGGAGTGCAGTGGCATGCTCCTGGCCACCACAGCCTCGACCTGCTGGGCTCCGGTGATCCTTCCGCCTCAGCCTTCCAAGTAGCCAGAACTACAGGCGTGCACTACCACATCTGGCTAATTTTTGATTTATTGTAGAGACAAGGTCTCACCAAGTTGCCCGGTTGGGTCTCAAACCTGCAGACTCAGGCAATCCACTCACCTCGGCCTCCCAAAGTGCTGGGATTACAGGCTGAGCCACCGAGCCAGGCCCAGATAATTTCTTTATAGCCAGTTTATACACAGAAGGTGGAACGGAAATTTGAGTCATATTTTTAGGTTTTATGACTGACTTTGGGAGAAAAACGTTTTTAGTTTCTATGACCTGCTTTGGGGAAGAGGGATTCTAGGTTCTATTGCACCTCAGGTTAGAAAGGAACTGAGAGACAGAAGGGCAGGAGAAAATCAGAGAAACACTTTTTTGTCTGAGGCCTTCATTTTGGGATATTGTTTTCTGAGCCCCAACGATGGCATGCTACCTCTGGTTGGACTTGTTGTCTGTGTCCAGTTAAGGGAATTACTCATGGGTTTGCCAACGTAAAAACCCCCCTGTCTATCCTGTTATCACTGAGGAGAATAAACTCAGAGGCACTGAACAATTTTCAGTGGCCAGGAATGTGGATGGCTGATATTTCATTTGGCCTTCCCTTTCACCATTCTGCTGATGCTGTTATTCTCATAGGTCTGTCCCTGTCATTGACTTGCCATCAGGCAACTGGGCACCTGCCCCTTTGACCTCTCACATTTGGATCCCATACCTTCTTTGGCCTTACTCAGAAGCTCTTTGTTGTAACAGCTAGAAATGCAGCTGATTCCCCAACTAAAGGCCCTATTTCCCAGCATGTCTTCATTGAGCAAGTTCTAAATAAAATGTCTTTCTCTTAAATTTAAATACAACTTCATATGACATTGCCAATGATTCCTTCCAAAGTGTTATTACCAATCTGAAGAGTTTTAAGTGAAGCATGCTGATTAATTGTTTTCATTAGTTTGGTGGCAGGCCAGGCTAATGTCATGCAGGCAGCTGCAAATCTAGTTTAAATTCAACTGTCATCAGAAGGAAGAGGAAAGGGGAAACCAAAGACAAAAACAACAGCTCTACCACAGCGAGTCCCAAGATAGGATTACCCACCTATCTGTTTTCAAGCTTGTTTCTTACTGGTTTCAACTCTGTGTTAGGTGTAACGTTTGGAGATACTGAAAGAGGCACAGGACCAAGGGCCAGTATAAACCAAGCGTTTATTGGGGGAGAAACTCCCTGGTGAGTTCCCATGGTCCGGAAAGATGGGCCAGGGGAGTCGCGCCCAAGGAGGGCAGGCTTGGGTTTTTAAGGGTGCTGTATTCGGGGAGGGTGTTGGGGGCGGCAGTGAAGCGGGGAGACAAAGCATCGCATCTGGCGTGGGCTGGAAAGTTTCTGTCTGGCCCTTCTCAGCAGCTGCCAGCAGGTTCCAGGAAGCTGGTATGTGCTTTGTGGGTTTGGGTGGAGGGACGCATAGGGGATCGGTGGGTGGAGGGGCAGATGGGGGAAGGTGAGTGCTGCTTCTCCCTGGGCCTAACATTAGGTATATACCCCACCCCATCACACACACAGGAACACACACACAAATGAGGAACACAGCATTCACAGTTCTGTCATTCTCAAACTTTGTGGTCTCAAAACCCCTTAATGTTCTTCAGTGATTAAGGACCCCAATAATTTGTGTTTATGTAAGTTATGTCAGTCAGTGCTTATATTAGCAATTAAAACTGAATTATTTTAAAATGCAAACACACCCTAAGCACACATCCCATTGACCCATATACTGATGATGTTGTCATCCACCCTGCAGCCCCAGGGAAAGTCCACTATATGCGCCTGTGAGAGTGATAGTAAGAAAGACAAAGAATGCCTCCCAATTATTGTGAAAATGATGTTGGCCTCCCAGACCTCCTGAAAAAGCCTCAGGGATCCTTGAATGTCTCTGATTCATACTTTGAGACTAGCAGACACTTTGGATAAGAGCAGAGATTTTAGAGTCACACTGATTGGGTTCATATCCTTGTCTCCACTGCAGGTTAAGTATGGAAACCTCCTGGGCCTTAATGTCTTGTCTGGAAAATGGGTTCAAAAACAGCACCAACTTTACAGGGCTGATGTGAGAATTAAAAATATCTATGCATTTAAAGTGCAGTACAGAGAAGGCCATTTTTGTCCCACCCACTATATTGGGGTCATAGTAAAATGTATATAAGTATAGTTCTTTTCTCTTCCATATTTAATATTCACCTGAAGTCTTAATGTCATAAAATCTGAAGGCTGAAGGGAACTTTTAAGATCTTCTACTCCAAACTATTATTTTTTCCATTCTAGTGATGGAAAACCTGGCAATGGTAACTCACAGAAAATCTTTTATTATATAAAGCCCAAAAGCTCACTCCCTATTTCATCTCCTCATTGGCCCTAGTTCTTACCTTTGGAATAAACCTTAATACTTCCTCAGGTAGCTAAAACAAAGTGTTCAGGCAGTCTTGTTGATTACATTTTTCTCTCATGGTCCATAATATTAAAACCATCACTGCTCTTCATTTTCATAATATCTTTTAATGATTTTCTACCCAGTTGGGGAAAAGCAAAGTAAGAAAAAGTTTAGCAGCAAAGAAGAAAACCCATAAAGGGAAATCTTGCTGCTTCCACCTGCTATCTACTCTAGTCTGAGGCTGATGGAGGTCAATCTGTATTTCTTCTATGTGCTCAGTGAAGGAAATAGCCTCCCTCTTAGGTAGACCCACGTTTTTTGTGTGTGAGCTTGTGTCATCAGTAGAATGAGTTTTCAGTATTGAAGATTTTGCTTTGTTTCTGATTCCTATCATGGATCTCAGTGGTGCTTACTGACCTAAGTCAACCCATGGATATTCTCTCTGTGTTGAGGTCCAAGCTCCGTTCTGGTACTAGTCCAGCTATAAAATACCTTTATCATCCTAGACACAACAGATACAATGTAGATTAGACAATGGGTATCTGCTTCTAAGTGCCTTGTGGGAATAAAATGATCAAGCAGTATCTTATTTAAAATATATTACCAACCAGGTTCAGTAATATTCTTAGGTATTTGTCTCAGAGACTTTGAACATCTAGAGCAGTGCTTTCCTCTAGAAGTCATTATCAATGCCTGGAGACATTTCTTATTGTCTTGGCTTAGGGGACACTACTGGCTGCTAAGCATGCCATAATGCACAGGACATCCCCTATGACAATGAATTATCTGACCCAATATGTCTGAGGTTGACAAATCCTGCCCTAAAATGTATTATTGCTCTTTTATGAGAAATATTGTTATAATGGAAAATCCCATTAAAACTTTTCAATAAAAGCATGTAGATAATATCCTCATGTCTATATCCATCTGTAGATATGATACACAGATAAATAGCCTTAGCTCTTTCCTGATAAGGTTGGTAGAACTCAGCTTTCTCAATTTCCTGCTAGAGTAATATTAAATTTACATTTCTCTGGAGAAAAAACTCATTCAGAATGTTGGACCCAAGCTGTTTGATGAACACTTAACAAGGTGCCCTCACTTCTTTCTGCATGTTTTGTCTGAAGAAGAGAATTTCTGTTCAGTAGACTCCATCCTTAAGCATAACCCTGTAATTCTCCAGAAGCATTTTGGGTCTAATGGAAGCCTTCCCTGACCAACCAAAGATTGGTGAGAGATCAAAAACCCTTAGATCCAGAACTTCTACTTAAGTAAAAAAGTTAGTCCAGAGAAGCAAAAGAGATTTTTTTTTTTTTTTGCTTTGCAGCATCTTAACACTGCAGTGAGAATAATTCTCTAATTTAGCCCCATAGTGTGCTTACATGAGATTTCTCTCTGGCAGTGACTTTTTCTTTCATATACACTAGAGTGATTCATTTGCATTCAGTGGCATGACTTATCAAAAGAACTTTCAATGTCCATCACCTTGGGCACATTCAGTAAATTCATTCATTCTCCCCCTTGTCTCCAAGTAAGCTGATTCTGAAAATAAATGGAGGGCAACCTTTTTTTGTGCTATAAAATGCAGGCAACAGCAGCTTATAAAAAAAAAAAAAAGAGCCTAATAGCTAAATCTATTAATTCATTAAAATGGAAATCCTTTCTGTTTGTCTCGTGTTTGCAAGCTGATACAATATTGCCATGGTGAGACTCTGTCCATGCCCTTTCCCAAGATTGGTAATAAGGAATTGCAACAAGCCACAGCTGGTTAAACCTTTTAAAAACCAGCTAAATTCTAGCCATAGACCATTCAGCTGGGAGGGAAGGACATGGAATGCTGGCAACCTCAAGAATCAAATTTTAGAGGTGAAATCTTTTAGATTTTCTTATTTATAATTTAAAGAAAATTAAATAATAATTTTTTAGGAAAAAAATAATACTTTAATGCTTGACATGGCTTTTTTCCCCTTTATTTTATTTTATTTTAAAGATGTGGGTTATAAATCACGACTAGGTACATCCGTGGTCATCATACAGGTGAAGCTTGGGCCTCCCATTGGTCCTCACTCTCCTGGTTTAGGATCAGTACCTTTATTGATGTTATGTACATACCTCCCTCCTCCCTCCGTCCCCTGGCAGTGTCCCACTACTGCCAATCTCTTTTTTTGTAGTATTATTATAAATGTTCAGAGTCCACTTATGAGTGAGAACATGCAGTATTCACTTCTTTGTTTCTATGATAGATCACTGAGTGTTAATGACTCTAAGTCCATCCAAGTTTCTGTGAAGTTCATAATTTTGTCCTTCTTTATGGCTATATAATATTACATCATGTATATGTACAATATTTTTTAAAAATCCAATCCATTTCTTTTTTTTTTTTAAGTTTTTTTTTTGGGTGGCTTGCCAGGTATATTTTCTTTTTTTTATTTTTATTTTTTTAATATATATTTTTTATTTTAAAATTGTGGGGTACCCAATCCATTTTTGATAGGTAGCACAGTTTGTTCCATGTTTTTGCTATTGTGAATGGTGCTTCAATAAACATGTGTGTGCAGATATCTTTACTGTAGAACGATTTGAGTTCCTCTGGGTATATTCCCAGAAGGGGGATTGCTGGGTCATATGGAAGGTCGATTTTTAGACCTTTCAGAAATCGCCATACTGTTTTCCACAGAGGTTGTAATAATTTACACTCCTACCAATAGTGTATAAGCATTCCCTTTTCCCCGCAACCTCTCCAGCATCTGTTGTTTTTTGAATTATTAATGACTGCCATACTTTTTTTTTTTTTTTTTTGAGTTGGTGTCTCACTCTGTCGCCCAGGCTGGACTGCAATAACCACTCCTGGTCACTGCAGCCTCGACCTGCTGGGCTCCGGCGATCCTTCCACCTCAGCCTTCTGAGTAGCCGGAATTACAGGTGCTCACTACCACGCCCGGCTGATTTTTTGATTTGTTGTAGAGATGAGGTCTCGCTGCCCAGGCGGGTCTCGAACCCGCGGGATCAGGCAATCCATTCACCTCAGCCTCCCAAAGGCGCGGGATTACAGGCTGAGCCACCGAGCCCGGCTTGTCCACATTTTAATAGGGCTATTTTTTTTTCCTTTTGGCACGTTTGAGTTCCTTGTAAATCATGAATGTTAGGCCTTTGTCAGATATACAGTTGGCAAATATTTTCCCATTTTGTGGGCTGTCTCCCCACTCTTCTTGATGGTTTCTTTTGTTTTGCAGAAGTTTTTCAGTTTGATGATGTCCTACTTGTCTATCTTATTTCTTATGGCATGGACTTTGAGGGTTTTGATTAGGAATTGGTGGCCCATTCCAATTTCTGTAAGGATGTCTCCTGTATTTTCTAAAATTGTACTAGTTTGAGGTTTTACATTTAGGTCTTTGATTCATTTAGAGTTGATTTTTGTGTATGGCGATAGGTAGGGGTCCTGTTTCATTCTTCTACATGTGGTCAGTCAGTTTTCCCAGCACCATTTACTGAATAGGTTCTCCTCTCCCCAGTGGTTATTGGTAGAGGCTGTGTTGGAAGAAGAGTTGGTTGAGAAATTGAGGTTTTGCTTCCAGAATATCTATCCTGTTCCTATTGGTCTATACAGAAATGACTTTTTTTCCCCAATTTAGACAAGGAAGGGATTTAGTTAACTTTTCCAGTAACATTTGCTTATACCTAAGCAACTACAGAAGACCTTTTTCAACAGAGCAGTGCAGATGAAAGAGTCAGTGAACTATATCTAGTTCATGTCTTTTTTGTAGAATAAAAGGCGACTCTCCTCATGTGAACAATTCCAACCTTGTATGTGCAACCACTTCTAATTGATCTTGCTTTCTACTCAAATATGGCAAAGGGTTTAATGTTTGTACATATCAACATATTTTTTTCTAAATTTTAAAAATAACTTTTCCAGATGCTTAGAATTCCCCTTTAGTTTATTATAGGTTTATGTACTTTATCCTAAAAAATGTTTCCTTAACAATTACTTTCTACATTAAAACCACTTTATTTTGGATATCATACAGTTAGCTCACCAACATTGTACCCCAAGTTAGCTATCAGTCCCCAAGACCATCTCTTCTGTTTCTTCCCCCCCCCCAACCACAGAAACTTTTCCTTCTCTAGTGATCCTCTGATCCTTCCCAGGGTTGGCCATGCAAAGGGCAGGTGTGAAAGACATTGAAGGTAGAGAGACAAGGATGTTCAAAGGCTCATAATTGAGACTCAGCATAGCACATTCATGGAAGAATGAGGCCATTGTACTTCAAGGAAGTTTTCTAGAACATGCTTTTTTTGATTATGTGAAAATCGTCCGCATGCTATGTAACTTGACCTGAAATTCTAAAATGATGTTACCTTGTAAACAAATTGCTAATATCAACATCGGCATTGGCAGCCAGGAATTCAAGAAAATAATCTCACCTCTGAATTAAAAATAACATGTTTTTTGCCAAGAGTCGTGAGGCTACTACAAGAGAACTCACTCAATTTTATAGCATTAGTTGTCTATGCAAACTTGCCACAAAAACTTGAAGTAGTTTGCAGGAAAAGTTCCATTAGACTACATCTATAGAAAACAGCAATGCTTTGGGTCATGTTGAAAGTGGATTGGGCATTGTCATGACATTATAAAAACATTTTCGTACTAGCAGCATTAAGGGAAGTGCACTGTTCTCCAAGTTATTGCCACAGTTAACTGCAAATCCCACAAGTGGTTTAAAACAATCCCAAGTATTTTGATAGCTTAGATACCACTTAAAAGTTTAGCTCAATAGGGTCACTTTCAATTTTTCATGGCAGAAATGAGTCTCCCTTTGACAGCCCATATTTCTGCAGCACTGTTAAATGGTGGCTTTCCATAGCAGCGTGATTTATTGCCTGCTTCTAGGAAAGAGCATGCTAGGTGTAGGATATTTAAAAAAATGAGTCTATCCCCACTTCTGAAGAAAAAGAAGTTTGCAAAATAGACTTTGTTCTCCTTCTTTAAAATAAACTCACACATTTTGTCTGTAAGAAAAATTTTTATGAGACTTTGAGTCTTATATTTTTAAAAATTAAATCCCTCCTTCATATTACCATGGCCAATTTCAGTTACTCAATACTAATTTTAAGAAAGCAGTTCAATCTGCCATGTTCTTAAATCACATATTGAGTTATGTTAGTAAAGGGAAAAATAGCCCAAGATTTAAAAATTAAAGATCAAGATTGTATCTAAGAAATGGGGATTTCATTTTATTTTTGGGGAATCACGGAAAGACCCTGTTTCCACATGGAGGTTAGGCGTGATGGAGAGGATAGAAACCTTCTATCCCTTGTCTTTCACTGTCAAAATGTTTTTCACCATTGGGGGCTTTTCATGGTCTAATTCTCATAACTGCCCACCTTCCCTCTCACCTTTTCCTTTCTTTCAACCTTATTCAGACTCTCACATTATAAAGGCATGAGTCTTTCTTGAAAGGAATTTGAAAGAAACAAGCACAATAACTGCCATTTCAGGATGGAAGCAGTATTTCAAGGAACTTGCTGCATCTAAATAGAACTCTCTCTACCATGTTTCTTTCTTTTCTGCTTGTGGTTAACAGGAATGTAAGCTTGGGAAGTGAGCCAAGCCTGTCTTTTGTTCTTATTTTTAACTTATGATAATAGAATATTTTCAGTCCATAGACTGGAGCGCGTGATTAATAACAAGGGTTGAGTCCAGAGAAATGCTAAGCAACAAGGCTATAATTACATTATGGGTTGTTAGTGACACCAAAATAAACTGGAGAAGAAAGCTCAAGGGACACAGGCCCTCTTAAGCATGCTTACCCAAATTATATAGCCATGTTGAACTCCAAGTTTCTAAATGCCTTGTAATAAGAGATGACAGAGATATAGTGTTTTTTAATCAAAGAAAATCCTCAAGTTCAACACTCACCCTTTCAAAATAGTTCTCTGCCCCTTGTTTTTATAGCAGCAACCTAATGGTATCAATGCCTTCAATTTCTCAGGATGCTGTTAATTTATTTAACTCAAAACAAAATTTTACACATTTTCCCATTATTGAAACTTCAAGAAATTTTATTTTGCTCATTATCAATTGTGTATGTCTTACTGTTTGCAATCTGGAAAGTTCCCTTTTTTGGTCTAGTTCGATACCCAATAGTAGAGGAGCAATATTTTTTCATTCAAGAGCATT
The DNA here is from genome assembly GCA_027257055.1 of Cephalopachus bancanus. NCBI lineage: Eukaryota > Metazoa > Chordata > Mammalia > Primates > Tarsiidae > Cephalopachus > Cephalopachus bancanus. The sequence continues at coordinate 138,760 of JAPVLO010000933.1, forward strand.
CATCCACAGAGTATTTAATAATATCATTAATCAATTATTAATCCATTTAGATGGAGAAATTTGCTTTCATTGAAATCCATCCTATTCAAGTTGCTTCATGCTATATATTATCTTTTTCTTAAACCCAAGTGTCAGGTTCTCTTATTTTAAGTAGATCTATATATAGTTCATGAATTAAACTCTCCCTTTCTTCAGGCAAGAGACAGAAAATTGAGTTTTGGAGAAACAAAGGGGGGAATAATTGAGTGTGTGAATGCCAAATCACCTGGGCTACAATCCCATCAGCTTTTACTAGTCCCATGATCTTGGATAACTTTATCTTAAATTACTTAAACTTTCTGTGCCTCTGTTTTCTCATCTCTACAATGGGGAAGACAGTTGTCTCAACTTACGATGCTCTTTGGAGATTTAATTAGATAATACATGGGCCGAGCTGAGATCAGTATGCTGTATATGGCACCCAGGTGGAGTTAGTTTTCTTTCTATCGATTGTTTATCCATGACTATGGAGCTCCATCATGATCTTGTATGTTCATAAGGACATTTCAGAAGTGAGGGCATTTTAGTCCAAAGGCAATATGGCTCATTCAACCCCTGATGCCCAGCTGATTTATCCCACAGGATCATTGATGGACATGATCTGATGCCCCTGCTTGAAGGGAAAAGTCAACAATCCGATCACGAGTTTCTCTTCCATTATTGCAATGCCTACTTAAATGCTGTGCGCTGGCACCCTCAAAACAGTGAGTACACAGATCTTTCCATGCTTCTCATACTTCACGCAACCTATGCTGTGAGAATAGATGAAATTAAAAGAAAGCTTTGCTCTAGAGAAGCCAACAGATGCTTCCATATGTGACTGGACTTTGTTTTAGCCTCTTTTCTCTTTTCCACTCCTCTTATTGCTCTGGTCACATCATTGTCCAGGCAGGACATCATGGGACTGTGCCATATACCCCCTGATCACTGCTGATGACTTCTCTTTCCCAGCAGAGGAAGCTCCCAGTTCTCAATGGTGGTGCTGAGGTCCTGTCCTTCATTGTGTCCACAGCTGCCCACTTTCATTTCTTGCATTTTCATCTCACTCTGGGTTTTCAACCAAACACCCCTATGCTCTGTGCATTGCTGTGCTTGCACTTGCAGATGCCTTTGCCAGCAAGGACTAATGGCCTCTTCCTTCCTGGAGGGTAATCATCTATTTCCCCTAGATGCCACTGCAAAGTCGCCTCCTCAGCCTGCCCTCAAAGCATTTTCTTCACTCCTCTAGCATTATGCTAAATGCTAGAGAATGAATGAATGGCATTTAAATGTTGCCTGATTTTCTTTCCCCAGCCTCAATGATGATGGATCATGACTCACTGAATCTGTATGTTTTCACTCATCATGTATATTTGCTCAATTTAGATATTTAAAGCAAAGTTAAAATGTTTCGATGTTATCATATTTCCCAAACCAAAGGTTCTTTAAATTGTGTACTCTAACAGTATCTAATTTTGGATTTTCCAATACCGGTTTTGCAGTGGTATTTCCAACAAATGCAACCCAGTTATAATCCTAGTTGTGTTTATAGATTTTAGACATTTCTTTCATAACCTTGAAGCTTAGAATTACAATAATGTTCCTATCATTAAGATGCCTGGGAGTCAATGAAAAGCGAGCCATTTATACAACTATTGTACATTCTACAGGCAGCTGTTGAGGCTGGACTTTCAGTTCCCTTTTCAGAGGTGAAGCAAAACTCCCCTTTTCTCTAGGGGGCTTTGGAGTTCTGCTCCTCAAAATTAGGCTTCCTGGTCATATAGTGACCTCCCAGCTTTTGGCTTCTTCTTAAGCTCAAGGTGATTCTCATATTGTTGTTTTAACAAATCTCTGTCTCTACCCTACTCACCTAACCAAATTACCAAAGACTTATCATTGAAACAACAGCCTCTCTTTTATTTTTACAATTTTTTTCATAAAATTACAACCCTTTCATTAGCTACAAAATCACACCAGGTTTATGCTTCAAAGTTTCTATTTTAAATCTGGACAGTTTTCTTGTTATATGTTTTAGAAGACAAAACAACAACAAAAAACGTGGGCTTGGGAATCTAGACCTGGAAGTATTTTATTCCCATATCTCATCAATATGGCCACAATTTCTAATCTTTTAAGGAATACTGTGGGTTTGTGTTAGATCAATTTACAGCACTGAGGTCTGAGCCCTCAAATACAGGAGAGCTCTATGGCTCCCAATTTCTTTTTACATGGAGGTTGCAAGGAATGTAAAGAACAAAGTTCTGTGACTCCAAGGTGTTTAAAGAAGTGTGATATCATGTCCTGAACCTTGCAAAATTGAATTTTAATACAGCCGGAAGGAACATATTGAAACAGGGGCTGGAGGAACACATTATGTGGAGGAGTAAAGAGAAAAGGGACAGGAAGAGACAGAAAATAGGAGTAAGTGAGAAAAACAAGACCCAGTTTCTGATAGGCAACTGGCTCTGGGTAAAATTTGCTTCTTAGACACAAGTAACATTTCTTCTTAATGCAATTCCTTAAACTCTTCTGCCTTGAACCAGCAATAAAAAGGAGAAATCACAGTAACTCAAGGCTAGAATCGTTCATCAAGCTAAAGGGTCTTGTGAAAACATGAATTTTATGAATCATTTATGATTTATTTTCAGATGCTATCTGAAACTCACTAAGCATGTTTGCTGTCTTAGCTTTCATGCATGGCTTAGTGTTTAGTTATTTAGCATTTTATCTATTCATTTTTCCTACAAATATTTATTGAATACCTACTATGTGGAACGTACTGTGCTAGCATGGGCATCGGTCAGTGAACAAAACACAAAATTCTCTGTTTAGGAGTTGCTTACATCTTACAGCATAATGTGTTGATATTTGTGCAAAGTGCGGGGAACACGGGAATGCATCAGGAAAATGTGATTCTCACCCATGTGGAGCTTCCTGTCAAGTAGGGAAGACAGATTTCAAACTAATACTAATTGAATGAGTCTGCATAGATTATTTCATATCTATCTTGGTAGGAGCTTGTCAATAAATCTGGACTCCACGGAACACTTTCCACACATCTTTTTTTTTTTTTTTTTGAGTTGGAGTCTCACTCTGTCACCCAGACTGGAGTGCAGTGGCTGCTCCGGCCACCGCAACCTCAACCTGCTGGACTCCGGCGATCCTTCCACCTCAGCCTTCCAAGTAGCAGGAATTACAGGCATGCACTACCATGCCCGGCTGATTTTTTGATTTATTGGAGAGATGAGGTCTCGCCAAGTTGCCCAGGCAGGTCTCAAACCCGCGGGCTCAGGCACTCCACTCACCTCAGCCTCCCAAAGTCGTAGGATTACAGGCTGAGCCACCGAACCCGGCTACTTTTTTTTTTTAACGAGTTGGAGTCTTACTCAGTTGCCCAGACTGGAGTGCAGTGGCCGCTCCCAGCCACCGCAGCCTCGACTGCTGGGTTCCTGTGATCCTTCTGCCTCAGCCTTCCAAGTAGCTGGAACTACAGGCACGCGCTACCATGCCCGGCTAATTTTTTGATTTATTGTGGAGATGAGGTCTCACCAAGTTGCCCAGGCGGGTCTCGAATCCGCGGGCTCAGGCAGTCCACTCACCTCAGCCTCCCAAAGCACAGTATTACAGGCTGAGCCACTGAGCCTGGCTAGTACTTATTTTTTAAAATATTCAAGGTAGTATTCCATTCCCACCTGTTTAAAACATGAATCTCTTTTAACTTTTATGTACAATATCTTCTCTATAATTTAGTTGTCTTGGCAAGATTAATGACATAATGTGATTATGACCTGATATTATTATTCCTATTACATTTTAAAAGAAATCATGAAAGCATGATTGTAACATGGATAACTTTTCTTGCACTAAAATGGGAATTTTGAGCTAAAATTTAAAATTCAATGTGTATGAAAATTTTTTCCTTTAACTTTTGACATATGAATTAGTGTTATTAAAAATTCAGTGAAATGACAACTTGACTTTATGGATGGAATTTGTTTTAGAAGGTGGGTAGGTACTTGGTGCCAGTATATTCAAGCTGATGAACATAGTCTATGAAATAAATGCTCACATTAATGGGAGAGTCCCCAAACCAGCTGGTCATTCCAAAATCTGCAGAATAGTTATGGATGTATTCTGGAATGCAATGCACTTTAGTACATAATAGCTTAAAGCATCTTCTGCAAATATGTATGGAATCTTTTCACCATCTATTTTTTTGTTTTTGTTTTTGTTTTGTTTTGTTTTGGAGTCTCACTCTGTCTCTTGGCGATCCTTCTGCCTCAGCCTTCCGAGTAGCCGGAACTAAAGGCGCGCGCTACCACGCCCGGCTAATTTTTTTTTTTTTTTTTTTGAGTTGAAGTCTCACTCTGTCACTCAGACTGGAGTGCAGTGGCCGCTCCTAGCCACTGCAGCCTCAACCTGCTGGGCTCCGGCGATCCTTCCACCTCAGCCTTCCAAGTAGCTGGAAATACAGGTGTGTGCTACCACGCCCGGCTAATTTTTTGATTTATTGTAGAGATGAGGTCTCGCCAAGTTGCCCAGGCGGGTCTTGAACCCACGGGCTCAGGCAATCCACTCACCTCAGCCTCCCAAACCCCGGGATTATAGGCTGAGCCACCGAGCCCAGCTCACCATCTATTTTTAAAAGTCACATTTATTTGAAGTGTCATGCTTTTGTGAGAAAACAGACTCTCCAGGAAGCTACAAAAATTAGTTCAGAGGAACAGAGCACTGACACCATTCTTTTCCCTGAAGAAGAATGTAGACATCCTCATATTGAACCAGCAAGGCCCATAAATCCTGCTCCATTTTCAATTAGTTTATTGGAAACTTTTATTTCCTTTGATTTAAAAAATCTTTTTTAATAGATATTATAACACTAGGAACATTTGAATTCTTCTCTTTCAGCTATTTTGAAATGTACAATCAATTAATGTTAACCGGTGATAGATATCGCAATCACCCTGATTTGATTATAGGGATGTTTCAGATGATCACCCATACCCTGAAAATATGTACATCTAATATGTATCAATACAAAATAAGAAAACAATAAAAATAAAAATTACAACAAAAAGAAATAGGAAAATAGAATTCATTCTGAAGGAATGTGTTCAGATCCAACTTTCTGAAAAGTAGCTTCTTTTCAAAATAAGAGCAAAGTAATGGTTTAAAATAAAAACTAGCATTGGCATGGTAAGAATAAATACTTGCATTGTTCACTATTTAAGAATTTTCATTTAATTAAAAAATTAATTTTGCCTCTAAAAATTACCTAATAAAAGAGAAGCAATTCCAATAACAGCTGCTTTTATCTCATTAGCTAACGAGCAACAGAAAGGCTATGCTTGGCTTTCCTCTTCATTAGTAATTTTAGTGTATATTCGTTAGATGCCCTTCCTTGTCTGATTATCAGTGGTAGTATCTAAAGGGTCAGAAATAAAATATTGAGGGATACAGATGAACTAATGTGAGATTCAGTATTTCCAAATTTAAGCTCACCAAGAACGTTCCCATATTTCAGCTTACCTTCAAAAGGACTTATTTTCATCTTACCATCACTTTTGTAGCAATTAAGAAAAAACATACATGTAAACCATTTTATGGATATATTTTAAGTATTAGGATTTCTCTTTTCTTTGTGAATACCTCAAGTGCTGCATTCCCACATTAAAAAAAAAAAATCAGGCACTTATCCACTATTTTATTTGCATGCCTATAGAGTCCCTAAAGCAAGGTGCAACATACATACTGGTAATTGTAGCAATACAGAATGATGGTGTCCTGAGAAGAATAGAATTTGCTTTGGCAACCTGGGAGCAGTGACTTAGGAAGTTGGAAAAAGATTTCCTGAACTTTTAACATTTTAATTTAATTTATTTTGTATCATTATCATTCAAACATGTCATTAACAGGCTTAGTAGCTTCCCCAAACATTTATTTCCTTTAATGGAAAAAAACACCAAAAAACTTCTTAAATAGATTTTATGTTCCCCAATGTAGTCCGTTAAACATATGTTTTCTTATGGAACTTCATATTATCTTATAGACAGAATCAGGCAATTTTTAGGATAGACATTTACTTTTCAATTAAAGTTGTAATCTGTCTGACTTAAGATTACATTAACACCATGGGTAAAAAAGTATTTGCCATTAGTTTTATTAATTTGTCACAATGCAAACTTACTTCCTTATAGAGGCAAAATAAATCAAAATTGAATCTTTTTTCTTGAATACTAAAAAACCAGAAAATAATAACAATGAAAAACCCCAGCCAAAAACCCAGTGTGTCTGAATACTCAAATACCCTATTTAATCTAAGCTCGGCACCCAACTTAGTCTGGTCTTTTTACCATAGGTCACTTCTGATCTTTTCCCCTTACAATCTCAGTCCTACTGTTTCATTGATTTCCTACATTATTTTGCACATCTCTTTTCTTTGACTTCAACACGGGATATCTCTCTGTTCTCCCAACATGTCTGCTTATGTCTCTAACCCCCCTCCTGATTTGCTTTCATGGGCTATCAGAGCTGGTATTTTCTACATAGACATTTTACTTCTAACCAGGGCATGGAATATTTGGCAACTATTTGTATCTTTCCTCCCTTTGTATCTTCTATACAAAAATGTTTTATAGTAGTTACAGACTTTGCTTTGTTAATCTCATATTCTTGAAATTCATCTTCTTTTTTTATGTGACCATTGCATATCTTTTGAAGACATAAATGGTAACAATAAATACTTACATTTGTTGCATATTTACTGTCTGCCATACTCTGTCAAGCACTTTGCATTTAATATCTCATATAATGCTTCTAATTAAAAGAGATTATGATTTTGTTAGTTACACATTTGTCTATGAGTAACAGAAAAATAAAAACAAACAAACAAAAACAACAAAAAGAAAAAGGGTAGCTTACATTATACAAAAGTTTATATCTCCATCTCAGGAGTGAAGTCAAGAGGTAATGGTCTACAAAATCTCTGGGGTGCAGAACTGAGCTTCTCTTCCACCACTGTTAGTTGTAGCAGCTTCATCTTTGTGGTGAATGATGGTTGTTTTCACCCTAAAAGCGGCACAATGGTGGTTGGATGGAAAAGATGAGAAGAGGGCATGTCAACTTTCTCTTAAGGAAAAGATCCAGATTCTTCTCAGAGGCCAGGAGTTAGTTACCTGTCCACATCTAGCTTCAAGGGAGTCAGGAAAGTGGAGTTTGTGTATCCATGTGCTCAGGGGAACACTTAATGACTGAGGGAAGTTGGGGAAACAGCTAGCCATCTCTTCTAATGATTATAGATGGAGAGAAAGGGGTGTAAAAGGTCATATTATTGGCATACAGCCACAACTGATGGCAAAGTTGGGATTCGCAACCAACATAGTCTGCTTCCAGGGACTGTCCCCCTGTTAATTGGAACAACTTTCCCTATGACAATACGTTCTTAACTCATAATCACAAAGATGTTTCCTCTGCTGTACTGTGTATCTGGGCATCTTTTGCCTCCAAACATTGTGTCCACTATTCATTCACATCCTCTTCTTCTCCAAGAGTGTCCATCCTCAAGGTCTCCAGCTCTTATCTCCCTTCCATTGACTCTGTCCCTGACCCATACTCTCTCAGCTGCCCTCATGTCTACCTTTCAGGTCTCTCCATGAAACATTATTTTCTGAAGGCATGGGCAACTTGTGCTTTCCCCATGAATTCCTGATGACTGCCCATTTTTGACACCAAGAGATCCCAAGACAAATGTGGTTCCAAGATCTTTGCCTTCCTTGCTCAATTATCTGCCATGACCACATACCATTATCTGGTGTTTCCTGTTCATCTTTCATGCTGCATGACTTTAAGCAGGATACTCTGGGTGACTTTCAAGGAGAGGTCGTGGAAATCACTCGACTTCCAGTCTGCCATGCTAGATTTCATGGTGACAACTGGCTTTTTCCTCTCTTTCAGTTCTTTCCAGCTTATGACCATCATCTTCATTTTTTATGGGCTCAGGATGCTTCCATGATGTCACTCTGCTATCCTGTCTTCTTCATTTTTAAATTTACTCAACAGTTTTTTTAATTGGCCATCTATTATATGAAAGACACTAGGTACTATACATATAAGAGATGTGAGAGATGCAATTCTTAAATTCAGAGAGGAATTAATCTAGCAAGAGATGGAAGACCTCTAGGGCTGGATGAGTAACGAAAACTGGTGAGAGGAACAGAGGACAACTGGTGACTTCGAGCTGGGAGTTTATACAGGCTTATTGAAGAGGATGGGTTAAGGCCTTGAAGGATGGGTAGAATTTTAATAGAGGCAAAGCAGAAAAGGTGAAGCATCTCATATATGTGACTCACTCACTTTGTACTGGTTATTTATTTCTGTACCTTAATATGCAATCAATGAAGCTTAGTGGAAGAAAATATTTTGCCCTCAAATACTCAGGCATCAATTAGGTTGCTCTCAACCTGCCTGAATCTGAAGCAGGTGCTCTGAGCTGTCAGAGCTTCTTCCTTTTCTTCTTTCTATTTTTGTTTCATGAGTTCCAACACAGTCATTTGCAGGGAGCAGGTGAAACATTATCTATTATACTTTAGCCCAAGGCTAAATAGCTAGAGGTTTGAGCTATGGTGAAGGAGTAAAAGTGAGCCTTGCATCAGAAAGAGAGCTGGGAGCCAAGATACTTATGGGAAATTTGTGTGTATTGAGTTAGAAGACACTGATGACCTATGGTGGCTCCAGATGCAGAAACATTATAAGATATTTGGGTCTAAGAAAAGATTTAGGGCATTGGCGTGGGGTGTCTAGATGAGGATAGGAGTATATATTGAATAATTTTTGAGGTGTATTGTGAGAGCAACCTAGGGATCATGGGATGGATTTTCAGATATCAGTTCAGTATATGACATCAACATCTCTGTAAACTTACTGAGGGGGCAAGTCTGGGATCTCTTGGATGTGTGTCCCTCACAATGGAAAAACAGAACAGTATGTGAAGTGGTTCTTGAAGAACTCCAAGATGACAGTAGAGCTGCATGCTGCCAAGACTGGAATCCCAAAATATCTGTGTATGTGTTATATGATATATACATGTAATCTTTCAAATGTCTAAACTAAATCTCACCAAGGCTAACAGTTGTTCAATGTTGTTGAACATTCATCAAGGGAAGTCTAAATCTGAGTGATACATTAACAGTCAATATGTGGAAGCCATTTAGATTTGGGTTTCCATATACTTTAAGAATACCGAGTGGAAAAGAAAAATGTCTGAAGACATGTGTTATGGCAGCAACAGATTTAGGAGCAGACGGAAACCAGTGTGTTTTTTGCGTGGATTGGCTGCAGCTTTATGTTCACAGCTAACTCATGTGTAGTCTCTACTACGGACCCAGCACCCTTCTGAGAGCATCAGGTATAGAAATGAGATTTTTAATCCTCAAAGCAATGCCACCAGGCAAGAACTATTGCTATGGTCATTTAACGGATGAGCAGCCTGGGACACAGAGAAGTGAGTGCATCTTACATCTAGTATCACAGAGCTAGGAAATCACAGAGCTCAGATTTGAACCTAAACTGTTGATGTGTGAAGTTATGCCCTTAGCCAAGTGAGTAGCAGGCAAAATGTTGACCGGAGCCCCTATCCTCTGGCCTATGCATTCTCTCTATCTCTTTCTGTCTCTTTCTCTCTGTCTCTGTCTCTCTTCCCTTCTTCTCTATGCAAGTATCACATAGCATCGGACTGAGAAATGTTAATGTATCTAATTCTTTTGTAAAGACATTGCTTCTCCCCTAGACCAAGGAAGTCTTTAGGCCCCCAGCACCCCCACTTCTCCATCATATGTTTCTTGGAAGAGCAGAGCAAACACTTTTTCTGTGTCTCTGCTCAATCTATACTTTTCATGGCTCTTTGGTAGAGTTTCCGTCCTTTAGAGCTTTTTCATTCATTCTTTTAGACTTGAGAACTGTCTATTTCAGTCTGATTTCTGACTTATTTTGTCAAAAATGAAGTTTGTTTTATCTGATATTTTAAATTGAGAGCGTTTATGTGTGAGGAGTGGCTAAATTGTGCTATGGTAACCATTAGCCCTGGCATTTCAGAGACTCAGCCCAGAGGTTTTTTTCTCACTCCTGCTATGTAACAGGGTTTCTCAACCTGGACACTATTAACATTTAGGGCCAGTTCCTTCTCTGTGGTAGGGACTGCCTTGTGCACTGTAGGATGTTGAGCACCAACCCTAGCCTCCACCCCCCAGCAATTTGCAGCTCCTCCACCCCATCCAGACTATGACAACAAGATATATCTCCTGACATGGCCAGATGTCTCCTAGTTGAAACTACTGCTATGTGTTCAATGCCTGTCAATGGTGAGAGGTAGAGGTCTAGAAGGAGAGGTCTCAGGCATTTTGAGTCCTCCAGGGGCCACACTGACAGAGACCCCATCATCTAAAATGTTACCAGCAGGAGAGACAGCTCCTCTGTGCTATGGCCTATAAAAGACACCATGTGTTCTGCTCATGTTTGGCCATAACTGACCATACAGCTTCCTCAACTTCAAGGAAGCTGGAGAATGTACAGAAACAGTTGAATTAGGAGAGAGGAGTAGTCTTGTTTTTGTGACATCAAAGTTTCAGGTTGGGGGTACCTCCCTTAAGCCACCCTGGATTAGAATCAGGGTATGAAATAGCACAGTCACTTCACATGATGCCTCTGATTGTCTGTTGTGGTGTCACATCTATATTTACTTACATAAGATGAGCTTTCTGAACTTGGCTTGGTTTTCTCTCACACAATAGTTCTGAGATATTGTCAAGGCAGCGTTTGAAAATTCACAGGGACCTGAAAAGGTGAGTGTCCTGGGGCCTGGACTCTACTGAGCTCTGTCGTGGAGTGTTGTGACTGCTACTAAATATAGCATTCAGGGTAAAGTTGAGAGTCCTGTGTCATTCTGAGAGGCCAGAAGCACTCAGGGCACTCAGGGATAAAGATCAGATAAATCATCGAGGACCCTTTTCAGGAGGATGTTGTTAGAATTTGTATGCAATGCAGAGTGATCTCCAAGAGGTCAAGAGGGAGCATGTGCTAGATATAAATATTGTTTTTTAAAAAAATAGTACTTAACTAAAGTTCAGGTTTGCACCCTCTGTCTCAACCTCTGTCTTTTTGGTCTTGTGGAGCCTGTGTGTTCATTTTGGGGGTTCCTTGCCAACTGACCTCCAGGCACCTAATTCCTATGCCTGAACTGCTGCAATCTGAAGTAGCAGAAATCACAATAGCTCTTCCTGTCTCAGGGTCATAAACCCCACTGATACCCAGGGAATCCCAGGAACCTGAGTCCTCTTTGTTTAGTTTCTTTTGTAGTTTATTATATTCTTAGTAAAATAGTTGCCTTATTTGTGGAGGATGCTGACTCAGGAGAATTCTGCTTGCGCATCAAATTTTCTCACTTGAATTCAATGTTCTTTTTGTCAAATCACTACTAACTTTCTTCTCTCATAAGCTGAGTCACATTTTTTAGTGGTAGCTAAACTATGTTTCACCAGCTGTGTGGTGGCTTCTAAACATTTTGTTATAGTATAGTGGCATAGCAGTACTCTATCATACATCATTGATATCTTTAACTGTTAATTATGACAATTAGTTCTCTTACCTTTTAGGAGCATTTTCTACATATTCTATTTTATTTTTATTTCTACTTTTTGAGTCAGAATTTTACTCTGTCACCCATGCTAGAGTACTGTGGTACAATCATGGCTGACCATAGCCTCAACCTTCTGGACTCAGGCAATCCTTACACCTCAGCCCCCCGAGTAGCTGGGACTACAGGTACGTGCCACCATGCCCAGCTAATTTCTTTTGATTTTTTTCTAGAGACAACGTCTTGCTATGTTGCCAGGCTGGTCTTAAACTCCTGGCCTCAAGTGATCCTCTTTGCCTTAGCCTCCAAAAGTGCTAACTAAGACTACAGGTGTGTGCCACCATGCCTGGCCAACTGAGAGCTTTTTTTTTTTTTAGCTTTTAATTTTTTTATTTTAAAGATGTGGAGTACAACTCAGGGATAGGTATACAAATATTCATTATGCAGGTACAATTGTTGATGAGGTGTGCCCCCTGCTTCCCCAGGCAGACTCCCTCTACTGCCAATCCCACTTCTCTGCTCCCTTCCTGGCAGTTTCCCGCTACTGCCAATCCTTTTCTTATAGTATTACGATGATTGTTCAAGGTCCACTTGTGAGTGAGAACATGCGATACTCAATTTTTTGTTTCTGTGAAAGATCACTCAGTATTATAGACTCTAAGTCCATCAAGGTTGCTGTGAAGTTCATGATTTTGTCCTTCTTTATGGCTGTGTAATATTCCATCGTGTATATGTACCACATTTTTTTTGTTGTTGTTATTCAGTCCTCTTTTGATTGGCAGCACGGTTGGTTCCATGTTCTTGCAGCTGTGAACATAACTGTGATAAACATACATGTGCAGGTATCTTCTTTATAGAGTGATTTGAGTTCTTCCGGGTATATTCCCAGTAGGGGGATTGTGGTTTGTATGGAAGGTCGATTTTTAGATTTTTTAGGAATCATCACACTGTTTTCCACAGAGGTTGTACTAGTTAGTTACACTCCCACCAATAGTGTAGAAGTTTTCCCTTTTTGCCACATCCTCTCCAGCAGCAGTTGTTTTTTGAGTTATTGATGATAGCTATCCTGACTGGAGTTAAATAGTATCTCAGTGTAGTTTTAACTTGCATTTCTTTGATGACTAGTGAGGTTGAGCAGTTTTTCATGTATCTGTTGGCTGCTTGTATGTCTTCTTTTGAGAAGTGTCTGATCATATCTTTTGCCCACTTAGTAATTGGGTTGTTTGGTTTTTTTGGCACATTTGAGTTCCTTGTAAGATCCTAGATGTTAGGCCTTTGTCAGACATACAGTTGGCAAATATTTTTTCTCAGTCTATGGACTGCTGAGAGCATTTTTAAAACCTCAATAGAATTATTATTGCCCTCATTACTATTTAGGATACTTAAACAAACCGACCTGTCTGCCTTAATTTCCCTGAGTTTTTTTTTTTTTTTTTTTGGTTTTTGGGTTTTCTTTGAGTTGGAGTCTCACTCTGTCACACAGGCTGGAGTGTAGTGGCACACTCCTGGCCACCATAGCCTGACCTGCTGGACTCAGGCAATCCTTCCACCTTAGCCTTCCAAGTAACCAGAACTACAGGCGTGCACTACCACACCCAGCTAATTTTCTTATTTGTTGTAGAGACAAGATCTCACCATGTTGCCCAGGTTGGTCTTGAACCCACGGACTCGGGCAATCCTCTCACCTTGGCCTCCCAAATTGCTGGGATTATAGGCTTGAGCCACCATGCCTGGCCTTCCTGAGTTCTTTATATAAAATTTAATAACTCCTTCCCCAGGTTACTGAATCTCAGTTAAAAATGAGTTTAATAACAGTAGTCAGTATCTGTCTGGGGACGGGGAGACATCCCTTATCAACAAGGGTGACTGAACGATGTATATTTGTATATCTAACCCTTAACTGTACCCCACAATTTTAAAATAAAAAATAAGTCTATTAAAAAAATGAGTTTAAGTTCCTAGTGTGGTCAAAATATTTATCTGTTACAGTGATGAGAAAGAAACAATCTTTTTTCAGAGTTCTTCTCATGAAGTAGATGAACCTTTTTTCAAATACAGTAATAAAGGAACATTTTTAAAGAATACAGCATTTTTCTAGTGTAGGAGGATGTCCAGGATGAAATAAATTATCAAAATAATTTTGGAATACTGGACTAAATATACCAATTAACATATAAGATGATGGCAGGTGCCTCCTGTTCTCTCAAGTGACTGGGATTTGCTCTTTATCTTTAAAATGACACCTTTAGCTATTCGATTCCTCGGTTCCTAATGAGTGACAGAAAAAGTTTCTAAAGGAAGGGTCTTTTTCTTGTGGACCTGTGTACAGTAAAATGTAGTTCCATTTCTCTCATTTGAGGCAATCCATAGTGGTCCAGAGAAAAAACACAGAGGAATCAATCTCTTTTTAAACAAAGTTTGTAAAAATTCAAATTAGAGGATAAAAAGGCAAACAATCCCAGAGCATGCTAAGTAATTCTTTAGAAAAATTAGTTCTTAGTTCTACACTTGTCGGTACTTACTCAGCAACACCCTGCCACTCCCTGGGAACCTGCCTGAAGCCTGTCTCCTGGGCCTGCCATCGATCTTCCAGCTCACTTCTGGGGAGGGTGGCACTCAGGAGGTAATAACGGGATCTGTGCGAGCAGCTTTCAAAAGCGAGTGGAAAATATAGGCCCTTAAAATGAATTTATTCCGGGAGCTTGCACTCTCTTGGGGTTTTAAACACGCTGAGGCTTGACTCGAATGTCAAGTTCAAAACGCCCTCCAGATTTGCAGCATTTGGAGCAAGAACAAGAGGAGCTTCCTGGCTGGCTTCTCTCTGTAAGGACTTTCTCTCGACTGACCCCGACGAGGGTTTCTAAGTGGCTGCAAAAATCGGGCTCTGTCAGCCTGTCTCCAAAAAAGCTTCTGAAGGAAATCTCTCATGCCCAGGAAGAAAGAGGAATAAGAGAAGTGGATGTAAAGCATCTTAAGGTTACCCACTGCCTTTTTCAACTCTGTTGGAGACAGTAACCAAGTCCCGAAGTTCTTCCTTCAGCCTGGCATATCTGTGTGGCAGCTTGACCTTATCTTTACAAAGCAGGTGCACTCAGCCCATGTAAAGTGCACAGATGTCATGTCCTGCCTCTCCTAGAATCAACTGTGCTGCAGACTGCAGGCATCTCATTATGAATGCTCTGTAATGTATTCATCTAGAACATACTCACCTTGCTTGCCCTGTGTTTTCAAGCTTCTTCTTAGAAAAAAAAATCAGACAGAGAGACTGACTTTTCCTATGAATAACCTTGTCTGAGGTCAGGGATGATCTGGGGACAACACAGACACCAGTGACTGTTGGTTTAAAGGGAGTCCACTAATTTATTTTGCATTTTGATCAGTTAATCATGAAATTCCCTTAGTTACCAAAGTCACTAATGCATTATGTGTGCAGATGACCAGAGTGATTTACATAGGTATATGGTGCTTTTGAGTGGGATGTTTCTTCCGCTTTATGTAAAAAGCTATGGGCATATTCACATTCTGCACCGAATTCTATTTGGTTTATGCATTTTAATTCTGTTTTTATCTGCCACATTTTTCATACCCAAGATGCAGTTTTAGTCCTCTCTTGGAGGGTGTTTGAGAGCAGGCAGCACCTCAGAAAATTATAACATTGTCCAATAAACAGGAAATGAATCAGTGATTTCTTAATTATTATTTGCTTGTAAGTCAGTTTTTTTTCTAGGAATTTCAATATTTGGAGTTTTAATGGAACACAGATCTTACATTTACAAAACTACCCATATTATTCTGGTGGTAATGAATTCACCTAATTTGGAATTGCTAAACATTTATTAAGATAGTACATGCCATGATATTCTGATTCAAAGATTTTTATTAAATTTATGGATTTGTGAAACCCTTGTCACAATACAATTTTTTTTTTTTTGAGTTGGAGTCTCACTCTGTCGCCCAGACTGGAGTGCAGTGGCCGCTCCCGGCCACCGCAGCCTCAACCTGCTGGGCTCCGGCGATCTTTCTGCCTCAGCCTTCCAAGTAGCCAGAATTACAGGCACGCTACCACGCCCAGCTGATTTTTTGATTTATTGTAGAGATGAGGTCTCACCAAGTTACCCAGGCGCGTCTCAAACCCGTGGGCTCAGGCAATCCACTCACCTCAGCCTCCCAAAGTGCGGGATTACAGGCTGAGACACCGAGCCCGGTTTATAATTTTAAACATCTCCTTCACCCGCAAAAGATTATCTCCATTCCCCATTTTCAGTCCCTCTCCACCCTCAGTTCTAGCCTCATTTAATTATTGGTCCAACAATTTTGACTATATCAAAACTAAGAAAACTGTCTAGGCATGACAACTCATGCCTATAATCCCAGCACTTTGGGAGGCCAAGGCAGGAAGGTCACTTGAGGCCAGGAGTTCAAGATCAGTCGAGGCAACATAGTAAGACCCCGTCTCTACAAAAGATTTAAAAAATAAAAACCTAAGAAAATAAACTCTAACAAGTTCATGGTAGCTGTGTATGTACCTCTATGTGTGGCTTTATAATCTCTTGTGTACATATTAACTCAATGCCTGCTACTTGAAGATAAATCTTCACCGTCTTAAAGCACATGACGCCATAATCTCTGTGTTACTTTCTTGCTTGTGGTACATACAGTGACAGTTCACATCTAATGCCATTTCCATTTTTTTTAAAACACAGGCACATCCATCTGGAAGGCCTTTTTCTTCACCCCCAAGTTCACACCAACGGAGGGCTCCAACGGATGCTTTTCCACGCATGTGTGCTTCTGTTCTGGGAATTTTGTCACACATCACAACCCACCTTTGCTCTTTGATATTTCCAAAGATCCAAGTGAGAGAAATGCATTAACTCCAATAACTGAGCCCCGGTTCCATGAAATCCTCAAAGTCATGCAGGAAGCTGTGGACAACCACACCAAGACCCTGCCAGAAGTCCCCAACCAGTTGTCACTGGGGAACCTTCTTTGGAAGCCCTGGCTTCAGCTCTGCTGTCCCTCCTCTGGTCTGTCCTGCCAGTGTGACAGAGAAAAGCAGGATAAAAGAGTGAGCCATTAACTATGTCTGGGCACCAGACAGATGCATGTGGCTAAGTTTGCCATCTTCATTTTGAACACACTGAGCACTGGTAAAGGTAACTCCATCTGAGTCTTGGATTTTGACCGATTCTCAATTTGATCACCTGAGGGCTTGAGTGAGAGCTCAACAGTTACTCAACTAGTGGGTGGGGGGTAAGGTCTGCATTATACAGAGAGGAAAATGATAGACTTTTGCCTTCCATGGCCAGAGTTCTTGGACTCAGGGAAGTGGGTAGGTAGAGGGATGTTGACATGAGAACATCTAATACCAGCACAGACAGATAACAGGAAGGAATAGAAGGTAACCTTAATCCACCCCTCAGCAAATATGCATAATCAATGGTATAAGGCGTTATTTCTCCATAATCTGAAGTTATACAATAATTGCCATGACTCCCTACACAACAATAAAAAAGACAATCAAATAAAAAATACTTTATTAAATCTTTACATATGCAACTTTTTAGTAACTGAAGGACAATTTTCTTTACCAAAAATAGATGATGGTAAGTTCTGATTTGGTTATTGGAAGACAAGTCATTATTATTAGTATTAGAGCACATATTAAATGCTATTCACTATATATGTGCACATATAAACATACACATACATATATATTTATATATACACAGTTTATTTCTTTCCCCAAGAATATTAAGATTTAAGATAGGGACCTAGAGGTTTGTCACTATTTAAGTAAAAACAATAGAGATTCACAAATTGGTTTGTTTGCACAATGAATGTTTCCATTTCTTTTCGGTAACAATAATCCCAAGACAAATCTCTGCTGAATTGATTTCTATCCCATAATTTATTGTATTATATTTAGAGGTCCTTTTTTTGGTGAATGGAAGTTCTGAACTAAAAGACCACTTGCAAGATGCTACAGTTCAGGATATCTCTTCCAACATAATTCAGGATCTTTGGCATGGGAAGTTCCTGATATTTTGGAGGAAAAAAAAAAAACACTCACGAGCAATTCATGATCTATTCACGTAAGCATGTCTATCTTTAGTTCTAGGTAGAAGTGAGCAATGAGTGAGCAGTAGTGAATGCCCGTTCTTTTGTTTTATATGGTTTTATTCTGTGGCTGAGAAATCTGTGCCTCCAATTCGCAATGAGATACACGATTTTATTTTAATTCAATCTCCCCCAAGCTCCAGTAAATCAGGGAAAGTGCATGATGGGTCTCCTAGGAGTTGGGCGGATAGCAGCCCAGCTGGAGATAGTATCATAGTCTTAGCCATCAGGCATTTTAAGACTCCTCTACCCTTGGAATGTGAAGGACGATCACTTTTTCAGACACAAGACATTCTCCAACCATATGATTGGATTCCTTGATGGATAAATGGAGAGAAGCTGTCATCCACCTGCCTACCCATTCATTCCTTTTGTGGACCTGTATGAGCATCTCCCATTTGCCTAGCGTTTTCTCAATTTCAAGACCGTGCAAGTGAATGAAATGTTTGGACCCCACTTGGTGATGAGCAGAGAATGTTAGCAGTGACTTGGGATTTCTGAAAGTTAGCTATAGTTTCTTCTATTCCTTCCCCAACCTCGGGAAGTTTCCGGGATTCAGCAGCATTTCACCAGTTTTTCTTTAAGTTTTGCCTCAGATTTTAATTTTTGGTTTTCTTTCCTGAAAAGACAAAAGAAGGAAAGCACACAGGATTCTCCCTTTTAATGTGAATTATCATTCTAGAAATTGTGGAGAATCTGTTATCTTGTTTTAGAAAGCATTCTTATTAAAGTGTGTACTAGCATACTGATGATGTTAGGACTGTTGGTGATACTATCATGCAGAAATTATTTTTTTTCTTTTTTTTGAGTTGGAGTCTCACTCAGTTGCCCAGACTGGAGTGCAGTGGCCACTCCCAGCCACTGCAACCTCGACCTGCTGGGCTCCGGTGATCCTTCCGCCTCAGCCTTCCAAGTAGCTGGGACCACAGGCGCGCGCTACCACGTCCGGCTAGTTTTTGATTTATTGTAGAGATGAGGTCTCGCCAAGTTGCCTAGGCGGGTCTCAAACCTGTGGGCTCAGGCAATTCACTCATGTCGACCTCCCAAAGCGTGGGATTACAGGCTGAGCCACCGAGCCGGGCCGCAGAAACTATTTTAAGGCAATATTATGAACATGTGCTATGAGATAACAGTATTTACTCAATGTTTGACACATTCAATACAAGTGGACTTTCTGAAAATACTTGATGATATGGGAATGTATGTTGGAGGATTAAGTAACTTGAAGAGCTTTTATAGAGCACATGAATGCCTATTAGTGTATAGAACTAGTTATTTAATCTGTGAAATGTTAACAGCAAATGAAGGACAAAATATACCTCTAGATGCAAATTTATTGAACTTGAAAGTGCCTCAAATTACTGAGATCACCATTATATTTCAGGGCATTTGAAAATCAGTTTTATTTGTAATAGCCATAATTATCTTAGATTTCAAATTATTTAGAATCTGAAAATTTTGCTTTGAATGTGTAACAGGAAATTTGAATTCTTTTGTCCAGGAGAGATCTAACAAACCTTCTTTAAAGGCATGGTTTTTTGTTTTTTTGCTTTTTTTTTAATAACTGAGGCATGGCTACTTGTTTCAAAACCGCCCATTGATATTTCCTCTGGAGTTCTGTAACCAAATCTTAGTGGGTTTTGAAGCTTTAGACAAATTCTTTAACAAAATGCCTTTATATTCTCAGCATTACATAGATGTTAGGAGTTAAGCAAACAGTTTAGTGATGTATACATAGGCATCATTTTACAAGGTCAGCAACCCTGCAGGAAAAGCTAGCTTGCAATCTACGTATCTACAAAACTAAGGATTCGAGAAAGGAAGCTGACTTTTCAGATTTCCCCAAAGGACATGCAATGAAGAGTGGAGGGGAAAAATAACAAACAGAAAAATGTTTAGCTTATCTCTGGGAAATGCTGTCTTCAAAATGATCACATCAAGTTAAAATTTCCTTAGAACATGTAAATGCAAAGTTAAAATAAAAATTTTCCTTGGCAATTAAAAATGTGCTCCACTCCCATGCTTTCTAATGTGATTCAATTCAACAACGTGGAGAGTCTGTCTCAGGCACAGTGTGAAGCAGTGGGGGATACAAGTTTCAGTTATGAAAAAATTTATCAAGTCCCTTCTTAGCTCAAGAGAGGGGCTGAGAGATGCAGAGAGAAATAAGAAATAAAATAGCCTCGACCTCCATGAATGGAGGGTGGGGCAATGCCAGATTATTACTGGTTAGGCACATTCTCTAAGGCTTTTTTGAGTCCCACAAACATGTTTTGTCTCTTTTAAGATCAGAAGAAAAATATTAACATTGGGAGTAGAAGATAATATTGGCATTTGGACCAACACAATGGTAAAATGCAATGTTAATGTTTTATTTTTTATGTAATATGTTTTTAAACTAAGAAATATTTAACGTTTTGACATCATAATCCTTATGGGCCCTATGGCAGTAACCCTATCCTGGTGAAACAACTGCGTTGCTCTACAGATACTTGACATAGAAATTTGATTTAAAAACAGTGTTCTCTTCTTTTTTCTTTCAACTGGATTCCTTAGGAAAACCATACCAAAGTCAGAACAAACCCTCCAAAGCAGTAAGAAGTAGGAGTGAGAAGGTCATTGGGACTATGATAGGCTCTTGTTGGATCAAGCAATTCTCATAAAAAGGCAAAAAGTGTCCATAGAGAGGCTGGTAGAGAATTGATGGTCATAAGGAATGGACATGTTGGGACAGAAGGTTTTGACTGTGCAGGCCTCTCATTTTCAACTGATGTAAAAGTTAAGCTTTATTATTTCCTTTTAGTCTCCAAAGAAAGTGATGTGGAATATAAATATCCTAGAACCTCTTAAATCATAGCTGTCTGACCTCTATGGACCTCACATCTATCCCAGGCATGGACAAAGATTCTTGGCTTGGCCAAACATTAACAAGGCCCCTGAACCTTCTCTAAGGCTCATCTGTGCACTTCCTTGTAAAATTTAGTTTTAACAGGAACTCTATTAAGTCAGTTTTGCAGGAACCCCCCATCCTCCATACCTGGTCATCCTCAATATCTGATCAGATTCTTCTGCCTCTACCATCCCCCAGCTGATGTCTGGTAACCTTGGCTTGTCTTCAGCTAGAGTCCTGCTAGGTTGGTTTGCAGAATCTCCCTGACCCCTGATGTTCCCTCTTAGTGATTTTCCCACCAAAGATCCCCATCCTGCTCCCTGGCTATAAACTTCCACTGACTCCGTGTTGTATCTGGAGTTGAACCCAATCTCTCTCCCCCTCTGCAAGATCCTCATTGCAGTGGTACCTATACATATCCCAGTGGTCCTGGGTAAAGTCTTCCCAACTGTGTTTTAACCAGTATCATTGAATATTGTCTCCTTTAACGTCATCCATGACAACTTGAAACGTGCCATGACTGCATGAATGTGAGGCTTTAGTGCTGAGCTTCCTGAGGCCTTGACCATCTTTGGTTTTCTGACACCATGAACCTGCTGTGTGTCAAGAGCTAACTCTAGTGAACGTTGCTCTTTGTGTAATGGAATCTGAATAAAGTGATTGTAATTTACTAATACTTAACAGTGTCAAATATTATGTTAAGCAGAGCCTTTCCAATTAAGGAAACATCAGCTTTCCTAATTAGAATGCAAGAAGCTTAAAAACTGATGTATTCCTAAAAAGAAAGCATTGGTATATAACTACTTATCAGTTTTCTAAGAAGAACTTCATTGATTTTCCATATAGGAGACCCCCACATTGGGGGTTCATCTACAAATGGTTCTACTCATTAAGTTTAAGTCCTGTGGATTATTTTTTGTAATTTTTTTGCTAAGTTTATCTTAGCTGGCAAATACATCACATTTTCAAAGAGATAATTGGACAATTTCTTACACACACTTTACACAGTAAGCAAATACAACCACTTTCATGTTAAGGTCTTGGATAAAAAATTTGCTTAGCTGATTATATGAGGATCTAAGTTTTCAAACTATATTGTCTATACATAGCGATGGTGGTGTTTTTCTAAAGGCAAGATTTTCAATGAAGATATTTTTATAAATATGTATTTTGAATTGCTTATCAAAATGTATACTAATTTAACAAAGAGTACAAAACTAGATGTACAAAGCACCATATTTACAAAGATATACATATTCCCTAATGAGCAGGACCCAATTATAATTACCATTGAAATAGAAACTGTTTCATGGCTCAAACACAGTTTGATCTCATTGAGAATCGGGTGAGATGATATTTCCCTATTTCCCTGATAGTTATGTTGAGACCATATGAGCCACACAGATCTGGCCAAAATTTCTCTACACAGTCTTTTGAAGGTGCTCTCTGCTTGTTGTCACTGAATGCGGAACATCCAGGGAGAACTCTGAAGAATTCTAAGGAATGAATGGTGGGGCCACAAGTGGCACAAGAGAGCCTGGGTCCCCGAGTCACCACCTAAAGCAACTTGAGAGAGCTGCTCGACTGGTGGGTGACTGTGACTGGAACAAAAGCTAAACTTTTGTTTTCTTATAAGCCACTGAGATTTGGAGGTTGTTAATATAACAAAAGCTAGAGTGAATGACCCTGACTAATACAACAGGTTGACCACACTCTATGAAACTAACATTTTGTGATAGCTTTTGGATTTCAAAAAGATGCTTTAATTTACTATTACTGCTTTAAATAGAAGCCCTAAGTCCCATGCATTAGTTCTTTAAAGACTATCAACTACATGAAGGTGGGAATCAGATAAACTTAAAGATAAAAATATGGTAGGGTCTACCATCAATGATCATGACCCAGAATGGATTATAAGTGGTTCTGCAGTTAAAGTGTAAGTGAGTGGGAAGGCAGAAAATTGGTTAATTTGCACAATAAAAACTTAATGATTACTTAAATGTTGAGGTTCTTTGTGGAATATCACATTTTGCTTCACTAGATTCTACAAGGGTAGTAGATTACAAAATATATTACATATAGAAGGATGATGGTATTTTTAATGAAAAATCTTCCCATGAATATATTTTTATAATATATTCTTTGAATTCCCTATACACGTTATCACTTTTGAAATACTTTTAAAAATACTGCTTATGCCTATATAAAATACTCCAGTGAATGCAATAGCTTAGTTTTGTTGAGCAGATTTTTACCTTAGGAAAAGATGATGTAATATGTTTAAGCCAAACTATTTCAGCAACCTTTAAAATTATACCATGTAACCTGTGTTTAATATTTCCAATTAATTCATGAGATTCTTGCTTCTTGTGCTTTTCTTTCAAAGTCAGGCTTTAAACTATGCCATTAATGCAAAGCGTAGGCTTCATGTTAAAATCTAAGGGACATTTTGGAGCAAGGTTTGAAAGTAGCATTGTCTAGTGCCTCTCAGACTGACGAGCATGAAAGCGACAAGTGTTGTAGGAGGAGGTTGGGAAAAGTCAGAGCTTCAAATAATTCAGGAAAGGGCACTGGTGGCATTTTATCAGACAAGGGAAATGCATTGGGTCGGTAAATGCTAAGAGAAAGTGGGATCAGACAGGCCATCCATTCGAGCTTGTATCAGGGAGAGCTGTTCACGCTATCACATCAGGGGCAGAGACAAAGTGAGTTACTGCAGCAAATCCCTCCATACTGAGGGGGAGAGTAGGAAAAGATCTGGGGGAACAGGAAATGTTACAGGCAGCAATATGGGATGATGTTTGATGATTCTCATGGATCCCAGACATGATTCTAAGTGTTTTTGTGGATTCATCTATTTAAATCTTCACTGCATGTCTATCAGATAGCGATTATAGTTATTATTGTCCTGTTACAGATGAGGAACCAAGTACAAAAAATACATACATAAACTGCTTTATGCTTAGATTTATGGAGTGATTTTTTTAAAAAGCAGGATTTATTGAGAGGACAGAAAAGCTCCCACAGTGGGAGGGGACCTGAAGGGGTTGCCCCTGGAGTGATCTTTTAATTTAAAAGAAGGAAATGGATAAAGGCATAACCTTTATATATGACTGTGTATGCTTTGCACTGCACAACTCCAAGGACATGACTGATATAGTCTGCAGCAGGAAGAGCACTTCCTGAATTTGTGCAGTGCACAACTTTTGCCACCATATGTAGCAGTATCCAATTAGATAATGATGTTGCATAAATAGATGGATACATATGTAATGGACATAACTGATTACCGTGGTTTGTCTAGCAAGGGACACAGGTATATGCTTTATGAAACCCATGAATTGAGTCCACTAGTTAGCATAGCCACATGAGACATTCTGAAGTGAAAGAAGAACTCTGGCTGGGATTGGTGGCTCAAGCCTGTAATCCCAGCACTTTGGGAGGCTGAGGAGAGGATTGCCTGACCTCAGGGGTTCAAGACCAGCCTGGACAACTTGGTGAGACCTCATCTCTTCAATAAATTAAAAAATAAGCTGGGTGTGGTAGCGCATGCCTGTAGTTCCAGCTACTTGGAAGGCTGAGATGGAAGAATCACCTGAGCCCAGCAGGTCGAGGCTGCGATGGCCCTGCATGTGCCACTGCACTCCAGCCTGAGCAACAGAGTAAGACTCCAACTCAATAAATAAACAAACAAACAATGAAAGAAAGAAAGAAGAAATCTGAGTGCACTGATTATTAAAATAGAGTTCAGATTAACCAGGAATTGATATATTGCATTCAGAAAAAGGGCAAATGGTTTGGGGGCTATCTATTGATTTATTGTTCTATAGCCATCACCACACTGTCTGCTAACAGTCTTACAGTCAAGCTACAGTTCAGACACAAAGTAGGTTTACACTCTGGCCCCTAGTGAACTATGAGGAGAAATGTCACAAGCTACTTCAGAACTAGAGAATCCATCACCGGTGTAAGAATCTCCAGCACTTTCTCAGCATCCCACATAGAGGCTGCTTCTGCAGGCTGGTCTCAGAGTTCAGATGAGACCAAACAGGGTCCCAGATGATTCATAAGGAACATACAGTGTAAGCAAGGAAAAGACCTTTGTGGTTCAATATACTGATATTTGGATATTAATGCTACAGTAGAGGTACATTCATCCTGAGTAACTTATATTGCCATCCTGTTCGATTATTACATTTTGCAAAACATTTCATCACGTTTTTCTTTCTTAGGGGGTTTGTAGCTAAGGAATTCTAGGACATTTTTGACCCTGGAATATCCAAGGCTTAATCAGACTTGGAAGGATAAATAGTTGGAGGAGAGGAAAAATGAGGATGACTTTAGGTCAGGTAAAACATAATAAAACAAAGGCAAACTATCGTTTAGGTTGGCTGTGTCTTCAGAAATATACACTTTTAACTTGTACTGGGTGAATGAAACTTCATTTGATAGCATCTTATGCCACATAGAAATTTAGCAACCATTGTACAAGTTCAAATCTCTTTGCTTTAACAACAATAAGCCCTGCATTTTAATGCCATTTTAAATGTGTTTACAATGTTTAATACTATTTAATTGTATGTTAACTTTTTTGACAATCCCTTTAAAGTAAAAAATATATATAATAGGAACAACAATGTTTATTTACATCCTACTTATTAGTGCCTTATACCATCGTTTGACTTTTTCTCATTTGAATCCTTTGCCCCCCTTTTAAAAAAAAATCCCAATCATATTGAGTGAACTTTGGTGTTTAAAAAATTATATAGTGCTATTATTTTCCTTGACAATACTTTAAAGGGCAACTTGTATGAGGACATATTTAAAACCATATTATATAATTTCCATCAAAGCAAAACAATGTAAAGGGTTTTCCAGGGCTATACATGGTTCCTTTCATGTAGGGGTGTTTAAATTCAACAGTGATGACATTTATAAGAGAGCTACCAAGCTAAAATGAGGCAAGGACTTTTGCGTCAACATGGGAGAAGGGAATGGAAGGCGAAAGAAAGATTAGTCGGAGATGTGGAGGCAAACCTTAGTTATCTCTTGTCTTTTTATGTGCAGTTCTCTTAAAGATGATAAAATAGAGGGTGAGGGAAGCAACATGCTATCAGTTGCAGTGTGGCAATTACCCTGTAATAGTCTATCTTCAACTATCTTAGATAATGCATGAGAAAGTGCTTGATGAATGATTCTATCCAAACCACTCTTTAAGCTCCGAGGCAGAGAGAAGAGCCAGAATTTCAAACTTTCGCCCCTCACTGTCTTGTATGTCTAAAATGTGCAAAGACCTAGTGTCAGCTCATCACTTAACATGGTTTGAAAATACATATTTCTCTGCAAAAACTCATCTCCAAGCTTCTGTGCTCCAAATAAGTTTTCTAAAAATAAAAGAAATAACTTTTGGAGATGCAGAGATTTATTCTAGGAAATGACAATGCTCTTAGGTTATCTTTCAATGAGCGGTGTCCCCAACAGCTAGATGGCATGGCTTTTTACAAATGAATGGCAATGGCAAAACTATTTTTGCTGCAGCCCAGGAAGCTATGTTAATGTGTACTCTGTGAGTGCCACTGACACTTAGCATTGCCCATCCATTTTAAAACCTTTAATAATATAGCATGAAATTACATCTGTCTTCTTTCTTTCTGTTGTACATCTAGACTAACCTCTTTCGCTAGGCTTCCAATTTCTTGTTTTTGCAATGTGATCACAGAAATCTGCAAAAAAAAAAAAAAAAAAAGAATTTGACCCAGATAATTCACATGCTCCTAAATCACTAATTTTGAGAATTTCATTTAAACACAAAATAATTCAATTTCCATAACATAGAACAATCTAATATTTGAGAAAGGAAGATGGTGAAGGCAGTGGTGGCTGAAATTTAAGGTGTGTTGTATCAAATACAATTACTTTATATAACACATTTTAATTACCCTAATAAGAGAGAGTATTATCCGATTAGAAAATATTTTCAGCAGTACTATATTAAGATCTATTAGCTATATTTTTCTTGTGGTTTTAATTGTAGTTTGTAAGGACAAATGCAAACTGAAATAATTCTCTCAGCAATTTTCTATTTGTTCGATGAATATTTTCCTGAACTATAAAATATGTATCTGCCAATGCAGGAAGTTAATCATCCTAGATTTCCTTTTATGTTGGCAGAGAAACATAATTTTTTCCAGCATGGAACAAAGTTCTCTGATTACTTTGTGGTCCATTTTATTTGCCAATACCTTAGATACTACAAAAGCAAGACGTCTTCATCAAACACTAAACCATGGCATGAATCTCTGCAGGAGACTCTGCATTTTGCACTTTTACATTAAATGTGATAATAGTAAATATCATTTATTTATAATTTACATGGAATTGCATCATGCTTGTGCCAAAAGAGAAATACTTACTATCTGCTTATTGAATCCTCAGCAATTTGGAATGAAAGTTTAGAATAAAATAATGTAAGGCATGTTTCTTGAGAGTGACTCAGATGAAAATTTAAATTTTAAAATTTAAACACATCTATGTTCTTTCAAATGGGAGTACAAGACAAAAAGAGTGCATTGTAATTGCTAGGCATTTAAAAAAACATTTTATTGTGGAAAATTTCAAACATATCTTGTTGGCCTTTTTCTACACAAAAGTAGAAAGACTGTAATATGGAACCCCATGACCTCATTTCCCAACTTCAAGAATTATTACCATTTTACCAATTTTTAAGCACAGTAGCAGTCACAGCATTTACAAATGTTTTACTATCATCCATGAGCATAAATTGAGAATTTTAATGTTACAAAATATACTGCATAAATTGCTATGGCAATATACTTCTTTTAAGTGTATATATTTTTATAGAGGTAAATAGTAAAGGAGGTGAATTTAATGAAGACATAAGCCATATCAGTGTTTTCTGTGTATTAAACACCATCTGAAAACTTGTGGCTTAGTGCAATACCCAATTATTTAACTGCTGATTTTGTGGATTGACATTTTTGACTGGGCTTGGTTGAGTGTTTTGCCCGTCCAGAATCAGCTCAGACAATTCTGGCTGGGATCACTAGAGCATCTGCCATTAGTTGATGAACAGCTGGGGTACCTGGTTTATTATGGCCTCATATGGGAAGGCAGGAACAACTGGGGTCTCTCTCCATGCGGTTCTGTCATTCTTCAGCAGACTAGTCTAACTTGCCCTGAAGGCTGCAATTCTAGTGGTTCCAACATCAGCAGGAGAGGACAAGCCCAGTGTGCAGATACTTTGAAAGTCTGCTTGTGTTTGTTTACTGCTTTCCCTAGAGCCTAAACAAGTCATGTGGCCAAGTCCAGCTGCAAGAAGTAGATATAAAGACTTTAACTCTTAAAGGGAGTAGTTGCAAAGGCACATTGCCAAAGGACATGGGTACAAAAAAAGGGAAGAATCTGTGGCCAGTTTTACAATCTACTTCATAAAACTAAAAATTTTATCAAATGGAAATGAAGTCAATGTAAAATTACCTTCCCCATAAAATCAATAATAAAACTGGAAAAATTGTCAGAAATAACTTTTATAGAACTCTCAAAATTAGTCAAAGGCTTGCGGCAACCCCAGTAAACATACTCAAGAAAAACGATTGCACCTTAGTAAGAACAGTGTGCTTGTTGCCATTTGACCGTACCCTAGTGCAATCCTCCATTTTCTAGCTGTACAGTGGCTATAAAAAGAACAGCCCACAGGTTATCTAGCAGACAGTAGAGGAGCAGAATGTGGCTAGAGCTTTATGAAATCCTCTTTCCATAGGATGGTTTATTTGTCTGCATTTGACCTGATATGGACTTGCCTAGTGCAAAGAACTCTTTTTCCTCAGGGAATGAGGCACTGATACATGTAGCACATAGGTGAACGTGAAAAATATGGTGCTCAGTGAAAGAAGCCAGACACAAGCCGGACAGTAGTATCCACTGATATAACTGTTCAGAACAGACAAATTCATATACAGAAAGTAGTTAGTGGTTGCCAGGGGCAGGGGATGGGGTGATGAGAAGTAACTTCTAATGGGTAGAGGTTTTCTTTGCACAGTGATGAAAATGCTCTTAAATTAGGTATTGGTGCTGGTTGCACAATTTTGTAAAAAGACAAAAACTCACTGAATTGTTCAGGTTAAAATGCTGAATATTGTGGGTTGTGAATTATATCTTTTAAAATGAAGTCCATTATGTCAATAAATTTAAAAACAAAGATGATAAAGCAAATTTCTTTTGCCTTCAGTTATTCAGAATAGACTCTTTGGATTGTGTTCATTGCAAAATTGTTCAGCTTCTGCACTTTATTTGGGATGAATTTAAGGAGTTTTGATAGCACCTTGCTCCTTTAGTTTGCCATATTGGACAAGTCCCTGTGTCTGTATTCCAACTACTCTCCCTGCTTTGAATGCTCCCTTTTCTACTCACCTACTCCCATCCCCAAAGTCATGAACCACAATTTAAAATTCTCAGCCCCAACATCTCCTCTATAACATTTCATTGTTTCCACATTGGAATAAATTACCCCTGCAATGAAATTATATCTTTTGTAACAGGTGATTTCAACTAAATGTGTCTTAGACTGTCAACTCTTTCAGGGAAGGACCAATTTCCATTCATCTTTGTCTCTAACGTGCACAGCATGGTGCTCGACACCTTAGCAGGAATCTCTCATCTTCTCTAGACACAGTGAAGGTTATGCCCCCAATAATCTCTGCCACACTCAGCCCAGACCAGCACACATTGTCCATTCCTTCTCCTCTGCCTACATTGTAAAGGCAACTTAAAAACAGAGTTGTCCCACAGAAGTTGAAGACTTACTTCCACCCAAACCTGCACATGGATGTTTATAGCAACCTTATTCATAACTGTCAAGGCTTAGAAGCAACCAAGATGTCCTTTAGTAGATGAATCAATACATAAACTGTGATCTATCCAGACAATAAAATATTATTCTTCACTAAAAAGAAATGAGCTTTCAAGCCATGAAACGACATGGAAGAACTTTAAATGCATGTTACTAAGTGAAAAGAGCCGTTCTGAAAAGACTAAATACTGCATAATTCCAACTATAAGACATTCTGGAAAAGGCAGAACTATGGAGACTGAAAAGATTAGCGACTGCCAGGGGTCTGGGGAGAGAGAGGGAGGGATGAATAGGCTGAGCGCAGAGGATTTTTACGGCAGAGAAACTACTCTGTATGATACTATAATGGTGGATACGTGTCATTATACATTTGTCCATACAATGTACCACACCAAGAGTGAACCCTAATGTCAACTGTGGACTCTGGTGATTACGACATATCAATGTAGGTTCATCAGTTGTAACAAATGCCTCACTCTGGTGGGGAATGTGATAATGCAGGAGGCTGTATCTGTGTGGGGGCAGGAGGCACATGGAAAATTTCTGTACCTTTTGCTCAGTTTAGCTGTGAATCTAAAATTGCTTTAAAAATAAAGTGTTATACACACACACACACACACACACACACACACACACACACGGTGATGACACTTGAACTTATAAGGAGGCCACATAGCTGGACCCATTCAATTTTTCCTGGATCCTTAGATATAGAACGTAGTCTCCTATTGAGATTTTTTTGGTACCAGATTTAAATCTGAACCCAAAATGGAGCCACGCCAAGTCCAATGAGACAATTTCACTTTATCTATGTGAGCAATACTCCACTTTGGTGCACACCATTTAGTACAGTATGAACAATGCTCCCAGGACTTGTGCACCATCGGTATCCCCTGCTCCAATTCATTCCTTATTTTCATGACTCTGGCCATCTCCTATCCAGCTTATCTGAGCGCCTGCTGACAGCCTCAGGTGCACAGACTTCTGGCTATTCTCCTGTGGGGGCTTTTTCTCCACCTGGCTCTCATTAAGCTGGTTACCAAAATTTCTTTTTTTTTTTCATTAATAAGTATTTTTTATTATGGTTTTGTGGGGTACAGTTAAGGGTTAGGTGTACAATTATGTTTCATTCAGGCACCCTGTTGATAAGAGGTGTTTTCCCATGCCCCGACAGATATTTGCTACTGTTAATCCCCCCCCATAGTTTCCCAGTACCGTCAGTCATTTTCTTATAGCATTGCATTGGATGTTCATGGTCCATTATATGAGTGAGAACATGTAATATTCAGATCTTTGTTTCTGTGAGAGGTCACTCAGTATTATAGACTCTAGTTCCATCCAGGTTGCAGCGAAATTCATGATTTTGTTCTTTTTTATGGCTGCGTAGTATTCCATCGTGTATATGTACCACATTTGTTTAATCCAGTCCTCTTTTGATGGGCAGCATGGTTGTTTCCAGGTTCTTGCTATTGTGAACAATGCTGCGATAAACATACGTGTGCAGGTATCTTTTTTATAGAGTGATTTGTGTTCTTCAGGGTATATTCCCAGTAGGGGGATTGCAGGGTCATATGGAAGGTCAATTTTTAGAGCTTTTAGGAATCGCCACACTTCTTTCCGCAGAGGTTGCACTAGTTTACACTCCCACCAACAGTGTAGAAGTGTTCCCTTTTCACCACACCCTCTCCAGCAGCTGTTATTTTTTGAGTTGTTGATAATTGCCATTCTGACTGGAGTTAGGTGGTATCTCAGTGTGGTTTTGATTTGCAGCTCCCTGATGATTAGTGAGGTTGAGCATTTCTTCATGTGTTTGTTGGCTCCTCGAATGTCTTCTTTTGTGAAGTGTCTGTTCATATCATTTGCCCATTTTTTTTTCATTAATCAATATTTTTTATTAAGGTTTTGTGGGGTACAGTTAAGGGTTAGATGTACAATTACGTTTCATTCAGGCACCCTGTTGATAAGAGGTGTTTTCCCATCCCCCGACAGATATTTGCTATTGTTAATCCCATCCCCCTCCCCCCCATAGTTTCCCAGTACCGTCAGTCATTTTCTTATAGTATTGCATTGGATGTTCAAGGTCCATTATATGAGTGAGAACATGTGATATTCGGATCTTTGTTTCTGTGAGAGGTCACTCAGTATTATAGACTCTAGTTCCATCCAGGTTGCAACGAAATTCATGATTTTGTTCTTTTTTATGGCTGCGTAGTATTCCATTGTGTATATGTACCACATTTTTTAATCCAGTCCTCTTTTGATGGGCAGCATGGTTGTTTCCAGGTTCTTGCTATTGTGAACAATGCTGCGATAAACATACGTGTGCAGGTATCTTTTTTATAGAGTGATTTGTGTTCTTCAGGGTATATTCCCAGTAGGGGGATTGCAGGGTCATATGGAAGGTCGATATTTAGAGCTTTTAGGAACTGCCACACTGCTTTCCACAGAGGTTGCACTAGTTTACACTCCCACCAACAGTGTAGAAGTGTTCCCTTTTCACCACACCCTCTCCAGCAGCTGTTATTTTTTGAGTTGTTGATAATTGCCATTCTGACTGGAGTTAGGTGGTATCTCAGTGTGGTTTTGATTTGCATCTCCCTGATGATTAGTGAGGTTGAGCATTTCTTCATGTGTTTGTTGGCTGCTTGAATGTCTTCTTTTGTGAAGTGTCTGTTCATATCTTTTGCCCATTTTATAACGGGGTTGTTTGTTTTCTTCTTTTCAGTACGTTTCAGTTCCTTGCAGATCCAGGATGTTAAGCCTTTGTCAGACCTAGAGTTGACAAATACTTTTTCCCAGTCTGTAGGCTGTCTCCCTGCTCTCTTGATGGTTTCTTTGACTTTGCAGAAGCTTGTCAGTTTAATAAGGCCCCATTTGTCTATCTTCTCTCTTAAGTCCTGTGGGTTTTGGGTTTTGTACAGGAATTGGATGCCAGTTCCGATTTCCATGAGAGTATTTCCTTCCTTTTCTAAAGTTCTTATGGTTTGAGGTTTTACATTTAGGTCTCTGATCCATTTGGAGTTAACTTTTGTGCATGGGGATAGATAGGGGTCCTGTTTCAATCTTCTGCATGTGGTCAGCCAGTTTTCCCAGCACCATTTACTGAATAGGTTCTCCTCTCCCCACTGGTAGGTGGTGGGGGCTTTGTTGAAGATGAGTTGGTTGAGAAATTGAGGTTTTGCTTCTGGAATCTCAATTCTGTTCCATTGATCTATATGCCTGTTCCTGTGCCAATACCAAGCTGTTTTGATGATTGTAGCTTTATAGTAAAGTTTGAAATCTGGTATTGTGATACCACCTGCTTTGTTTTTTTTGCTGAGGATTGTTCTGGCTATTCTTGGACGTTTGTGTTTCCATATGAATTCCTGTGTTGTTTTTTCTAGGTCTGAGAAGAATGTTGTTGGTAATTTAATGGGTATTGCATTGAATTTGTAGATTGCCTTAGGTAAGATGGACATCTTCACAATGTTGATTCTTCCAATCCATGAGCATGGGATATTTTTCCACTTGTTCATGCCAGCTTTGATTTCTTTGAGCAGTGTTTTGTAATTTTCATTGTAAAGGTCTTTCACGTCTCTGCTTAGGAAGATGCCAAGGTATTTCATTTTTTGTGTGTGTGGCTATTGTGAATGGAACTGTGTTTTTTATTTGGGTTTCTGTTTGTTTATTATTGGTGTAGAGAAATGCTATTGTCTTTTGTACATTTATTTTGTATCCTGAGACTTTGCCAAAGGCTTTTATCAATGTAAGGAGGCCTTTAACAGATTCTCTAGGGTTTTCAAGGTACACCATCATATCATCTGCATAGAGAGATAACTTGACTTCCTCTTTTCCTATTTGAATACCTCTGATTGCCTCCTCTTCTCTGATTGCTTTAGCCAGGACTTCCAATACTATGTTGAACAGGAGGGGAGAGAGTGGGCATCCTTGTCTAGTTCCAGTTTTCAGGGGAATTGGTTCCAATTTTTGTCCATTTAGGAGTATGCTGGCTGTGGGTTTGTCATAGATGGCTTTTACTATTTTGAGGTATGTTCCCCATATGCCTAGATGTTCAATGGTTTTTATCAAGAAGGGGTGCTGGATTTTATCAAAGGCTTTTTCTGCATCTAGTGATATGATCATGTGGCTTTTGTTTTGACATCTGTTGATGTATTTAATTACATTTATGGTTTTACAAATGTTGAACCAGCCTTGCATGCCAGGAATGAAGCCTACTTGGTCATGGTGGATGATTTTTGAGATGTATTGCTGAATCCGGTTTGCTAGGATCTTGTTGAGAATTTTAGCATCTATGTTCATCAAAGATATTGGCCTGTAGTTCTCTTTCTTTGTTGGATCTTTACCTGGCTTGGGTATCAATGTGATGTTGGCTTCGTAAAATGATTTGGGGAGAGTTCCATCTTTTTCATCACCTGGAATACCTTCAGTAGGATTGGTATCAGCTCCTCCTTGAATGTCTTGTAGAATTCTGCTGGAAAGCCATCTGGACCAGGGCTTTTTTTTGTAAGAAGTTTTCTTATTACGTAGTCGATTTCCTTGATTGTTATTGGTCTATTTAGGGTCTCAATTTCTTCTTGTTCCAACCTAGGTAGGTTGTGTGATGTCAGAAAGTCCTCCATTTCCTTCTGGTTTTCAAATTTGTTTTCATACAAGTGTACGTAGTAGTCTCTAATGATCTTTTGTATTTCTTCAGGGTCAGATGTGACTTCATCTTTTGTGTTTCTGATTATGCTTATTTGGTTTTTTTCTTGTTTTTTCTTGGTCAGTCTAGCCCGGGGACCATCAATCTTGTTTACCCTTTCGAAGAACCAGCTTTTTGTTTCATTGATGTTTTGTATTATCTTTTTGTCTTCTATGTCCTGGATTTGGGCTTTTATTTTGGTGATCTGGATTCTTCTGCTGAAATTAGGTTTTTGTGGTCTTGCTTTTCCAGCTTCTTTAGGTGGCTTGTTAGGTTGTGAATTTCTGTTCCTTCCATTTTCTTCATGTCTGTTTGTAGGGATATAAATTCCCCTCTTACTACAGCTTTCAGGGCATCCCAGAGATTCTGGTAAGATGTTTCTTCATTTTCATTTGTTTCCAGGTATCCTTTGATCCCTGTTTTGATTTCATCGTTGACCCAGAAGTTGTTTAGCATCATGCTGTTAGTGTCCATGTCTTTGTGGGTTTTGGGGGGACTTTGTTGGTGTCAATATTTATTTTTATTCCACTGTGGTCTGAGAAGGTGTTTGGTAGAATTTCGGTCCTTTTAAATTTGCTTATGCTTGTTTTATGGCCGAGTATGTGGTCAATGTTATAATATGTTCCATGTGGTGATGAGTAGAATGTGTATTCTGTGGTCTTTGGATGGAGTGTTCTGTAGGTATCAATTAAGTCCATATGGTCCAACGTCACATTGAGGTTCCGGATCTCCTTGCTGATTTTTTGTCCTGATGATCTGTCTAGGGTTGTGAGTGGAGTATTAGAGTCCCCAGTTATGATAGTGGTAGAGTCAATATCTTTCTTCAGTTTTCCAAGAAGTTGCTTTATGAAAGTTGGTGCACCTATGTTGGGTGCATATATGTTTAGGATAGATATTTCTTGTTGATGGATTGAGCCTTTTATCATTATGTAGTGGCCTTCTGTATCTTTTTTGATTTAATAGCTTGAAGGGTATTTTGTCTGAAATTAAGATCGCTACTCCTCCTTTCTTTTGTATTCCATTTGCCTGAAAGTTTGTTTCCCATTCTCTTACTTTGAGTCTGTGGGTGTCCTTTCTATTGAGGTGAGTCTCTTGAAGGCAATAGATTGTTGCCTGATGATATTTTATCCATTTTGCCATTCTATATCTTTTCAGTGGTGCATTTAGTCCATTCACATTTAGGCTAATAATTGAAATGCAAGAGTTGATCCCTGTCATAAGGTTCTTACAGAGTTGTTCCTGCTTGTTTTTTGTCTTTCTTTGGGTTTTGGAGTTGGTTCGTGTGTGTTTTTAAATCTTTTGCCTGTACTCTTGTGAAGAATGCTGTTGTTCTTTTTTCTTTTTCTTCTGTGTTCAGTACTTTCTTAAGTGTTTCTTGTAGAGGTGGTCTGGTGGTAGCGTAGGTTCTTAGGGATTGGATTTCTGGGAAAGATTTCAATTCTCCCTTACTAATGAAGCTTAGTTTGGCTGGGTAGGTTATTCTTGGTTGAAACTGTTTTTCTTTTAGAACTTTGAAGATAGGGCTCCAGGCTCTTCTGGCCTGAAGGGTTTCTGTGGATAAATCTGCTGCTATTCTAATTGGTTTTCCCTGGTAGGTAGTCTGGCCTTTTTCTCTTGCTGCCTTTAGGATTTTTCCTTTCATAGCTACTTTGTTTAGGCGAATTATTATGTGTCTGCGAGTTGGTCTTCTCGTTTGTTGTCTTGCAGGGGTTCTCTGAATCTCTTGTGTTTGAATTTTTTCATCCTTAATGAGATGAGGGAAGTTTTCTTGAATGATTTCATGAAATGTTTGTTCCAGCGTGGCTTCTGTTTCTCTTTCTGCCTCAGGAAGCCCAATTATTCTTAGGTTTGGTCTCTTGAAGTGATCATTCATCTCTTGCAGGTTTTGTTCTGTCTTTTTGAGCTTCTTTTCTATGCCTTTGACAGTTTGGGTTAGTTCTGTGTTTTGGTCTTTGAGCTCTGAGATTCTTTCTTCTGCTTGGCTGATTCTGCTTTCCATGCTTATTAGTCTGTTGTTCATTTCCATCACAGTATTCTTTACTGCTGTCATTTCTGACAACAGCTCCTTCCTATTTTCTTCTTGTCTCTCCTCAATTTTTTAAATTCTCTCCATTAATGTCTTGATGTCTGGGTTTGTTGCATGTAGCCAGTCATTCTGGGGACTCTGCATTGTCTGTGTTCCAGAATCTGTTTTCTCAGTGTCTGATTTCCCAGGGGTCTGTGTAGGACCTATATTCTTCTTTTGGTTTTTCTTCATTTGTGCGGTTTTTTCCCCCTCTCTACTTTTTCCTTCCCTCCACGTCACCATCTTCTTTAATTCTGTTATTCAGGAGTAAAGGGATTGGTTTTACTACTGTTTGTTCAATCTCCTATTCTTTATGTATGTCCTCTTACTTTGTTCAATTCTGAAGTTGCACTGTAGGTTGGAGGTGGTCCTTTTTGCAGTTTGAGATGTATTTAAGGGGAGAGCTGTGACTCAAAATCTGTCTGCAGGTCCTGGTATTTGCTGACAGGCATGTGGATAATGTGGAACCCACTTCCCACTGCCCTGGAATCTGTCCGTGCAGTGGGGCTGTAGGTTTACTCCCTGAAATAAAATGTGGTTAGCAGAGGGGAGCGAATGGAGCAGATAGTGGGTTGAAGAGGGGAGTGGAGAGATAGAGGAGTAAGGGGGAAACAAACGAGTGTGCCAACAAATAGAGAGAGAGGCCTATACTGAAACAGATAAAAACAATAGACCACAGCTACAGTCGAACCAACTCTCATACAAACAAAAATAAAACATATAGTGATGCTAATATACAAGCTAACCAACCACCTTGCTAGTGGGCTGTTCTTCTATACAAAGATATGGTTTACAGAGAGAAGAAAAGAGAAGAAAAGGAAAAGGAAAAAAGAAAAAAGGGAACAATACAGTAGGAATAGAATTAAGTCATTAAACTGATAGAATCAATGAAGCACACTCTGAGACCTTTCGTTTAAGTCCAATGTCCTTTCAGGTCTGATTTTTAGTTTTCTTTTCAAGCTGGTAAATTAGTTTGCAGTTAGAGTCAATTGCCCCTGATCTACTGTGAAGGACAGTTCAGATTAACCTTCCTTCAGCAGTTTGGTCTATGTCTTTATCAAGCTTGTTTCTCTCGTTTTGGTGTTGTTACCTTGAATCGCCAGCAGGTGGTGCTATCTCATCTGCTTGCCCCAGAGGGGGTGGGGCCGGACAGGAACAAGATGGCTGCCTGCCTCCAAGCAGGCAACAGGAGCCCCATGCCGGGCGGGCAGGACAGTCTCGGACGCAGGATAGGTGGCAGTGATCCCAGCAGATCTTCCCTGAAGTGGTTCGTTGTGAATCTCCTCGGGCCACGTGGTGCGATATGCTACCCTTCCCAGAGGCCGCGGCGGTGGTGGACTGCACGGCAGTGGCAGCGGCCGTGGGGGGAGGGGCGGCGGTGGCGGCGGCGGTGGGACCGTTTGGAATGCAGTCAAAACTGTCCAGTCATTGTGATGGCAGTGACCAAGCTCTGTCTGTAGAGCAGGCTGCGATGCTGGGGTCCCCAGCCCCCCGGGGCGAGAGTCAGAGACCCACTGCAGATCTCCCTTGCAGAGGGCTTCAGACTCTGGGTTGCCCCGTCGCCATCTTGCCTATTCTCCCCCCCAAATTTCTTAGTCATGTGTAATGTGACTTACTTATGTTAGCATTTGCACAAGTTAGTATTTAGTAAAAAAAAGTGTTTTTGAGTATATGGAATTTAATGGATTTTGTTCAGAACAGATCTTTACTTGCATAGGATGATTTTAATTCTACTGTCAGTTTCTTCGTTTTGAGGCAGTTTATCAGTAATCTTTGGTCTTCAACTCTTCTATGCTAATGCCTTCTTCTGTTGAATTTCAAGGACCAGAGGACCACAGGATTCGGTCTTCAGAGAAGTGTATCAACTCTGACCCAGGTCCCACAGGCTTTGGCTTGGAAATGGCCATGTATCGGTCTGCTGTTTCCACAATAGTGCTGCATAATAAGCCAGTCTTTAATGCAACACATAAAAAATACACATTTATTCTCATGCTCATTTTTCTGGGGATCGTCTGGTATGGCTCTATTCCATGTGTTGCATTTAGGGCCAGGCTTGAAGGGCAGAGGACAGAGCATCAAGAGAGGCAAGAAGAAGCACATGATGTTCTTCAGATATATGCCCATAACTGTCATTTCAGTCCACATTCTTTTGGCCAGACTGTGTGGAAGGGAAGAATATTCCTCTTGTGGAGATTGAGGGGGAATGTCTTAGTTTTCTGTTGCTGTATAATAAATTGTCATAAATTGAGCAGTCTAAGACAATACTTATTTGTTATCTTGATTCTGCAAGCCAGAAATCCAGAGCAGCTTAGCTGAATCTCAGCTCCAGGTTTTGCCAGTCTTAAATTGATGTATCAGCTAGGATTTCTATTCTTGAGGCCTGGGGCTTGAAGTTCTCTGTTAAGATCAATGGTTATTGGTGAATTTATTTCCTTTTTACACTTTCTACGTGGGCTCCTCCATCTTTAAACACAAATAGCAGGTCAAGTCCTTCTCATACTTCAAGTCTCTCTGATAGCTTCTTCTGGCTTTGTCTTACTTCTAAGGGCTCACATCATTACATTGGGTCCACCAGATGCTCAGAGATAATCTCCAGTGGAGTAGGAAGATTACTCAATAAATTGAGTAACCCTTTTAAGTTGGAAGATAAGTTCAATCTTTTAAAACTGAAGCTATTTAACTTAAATTATTGCACATTGGAAGATAAACACAACTGATTGGTAATCTTAATTATATCTGAAAAGTCTCTTTTGCTATGTAACACACTATAATTATGAGAGTGGCACCAGAAAGTGAGTCTTGGTGGCCAGAATTCTGCCTACCCAAGGGACAGAAGTAAATATTTGCTAAACAATATTATTCCTTAGCCCAATCCTTCTACAACCTAAAACATTACCTCCCAGTTTTCCTTGTTTCACATGAGCAAATCTCTGCTTCTCTTCCGTGGAAGCCCTAATTGAGAAATAAGGTTATTTCAACTTTTAAAGATATCTCACTGGCTACAAGCCTTGGCAACATATTGAGACCCTGTCTTTACAAAAAATAAATAAATAAAATTAGCCAGGCATAGT
The DNA here is from genome assembly GCA_027257055.1 of Cephalopachus bancanus. NCBI lineage: Eukaryota > Metazoa > Chordata > Mammalia > Primates > Tarsiidae > Cephalopachus > Cephalopachus bancanus. The sequence continues at coordinate 178,100 of JAPVLO010000933.1, forward strand.
ATTACACACCTGTAGTTTCAACTACTCAGGAGGCTTGAGGTGGAAGGATTGCTTGAGCCCAGGAGTTGAAGGCTGCAGTGAGCTATGATTGCACCACTACACTCCAGCCTGGGCAACAGAGCCAGACCTTGTCCCTAAAAAAAGTAAAATAAATATCTCATTGACTAGAATGTAGTCACATGACCAAACCAAGCCACAGAGAAGGCTGGGAAATAGAGTCTTCAGCAGGTAGCTATCTGCTCAGATTAAAATAAATAATGCTGGCCAGGCTCGGTGACTCAACCTGTAATCCCACGCTTTGGGAAGCCGAGGTGAGTGAATTGCTTGAGTCCATGGGTTGGAGACCCGCCTGGGCAACTTGGCGAGACGTCCTCTCTACAATAAATCAAAAAATTAGTCAGGCGTGGTAGCGCGCACCTTTAGTTCCAGCTACTTGGAAGGCTGAGGCGGAAGGATCGCTGGAGCCCAGCAGGTCAAGGCTGCGGTGGCTGGAGTGGCCACTGCACTCCAGTCTGGGCGACTGAGTGAGACTCCAACTCAAAAAAAATAATAATAATAATAAAAAAAATAAAAAAAATAATGCTTAATTCTGAAAGAAATGCAGTATAGATATTGGCTTACCACTAGCAGCCTTTTGCACCTGTCATAATGATTTACTTTCCAGTATGTTATTAGTCTTGCTTGCCTTACATCATTTTATTCTCATATATATCCATTAGGGAGCCATAATTCTCTCAAATTACAACTGAGAAGAATGTATGTCGCTTGAGGGTGTTGTGCTCAGTAGTTGGATAAAAGTAGCAAAGAAATTTTAGGCAGAAGGTAGGAGGGGACCAAGGGAAGGAAGGTGAAATATTACTTTATGGTCTAGCAATTACAAGTCCTTTAATGTTCTTGTGTGTGTGTGTGTGTGTGTGTGTGTGTATGTATGTGAAAATTTGTGTGTGTATGTATGAGTTTGAATATGCTTTTGTATGTGTTATGAGGGCTGAAAATGAGAATTGTGGTTGAAAAGGCAAACACTGAAAGGTTTTAAGAAAGGAGCCAAAATGTTTCACAAAAATTAAACTTTGGGCTGTTTCTTTTTTGCTCCTTGCGATGTGCCTCCAGAGCCTACATGGATCAGCTAGGCGAAAGGGCAGCATACATAAAAATATGAGACTGCAATTTTAAAAAGTCACTCAATATGTCATTGCATAGACAAGGGATACTCAAATCTATCTTATTGGAAGGGAACGTGTACCCCCTTTTGTACAATGTTTTGTTAAAATGAAGAAATGCTTCTTCATGTTTTAACAAGTTACACTTCTATGATTCTAAACAGAAATGTACTGAATATGCTTGCAGTTTACCTTCCAGAGTTGAAAGATTCCTTTTTGCAAAGGACTCATGTTTCTTCCCAGATGAATAAGGATATGACCCTTCTGCAGTGGGGCTCAGCTCTGCTTCTTTTTATCTGCTTCCCATCCCTCTCCCTATGCACAGAGTATCTCTGTAAGTGCTCCCAGCATCATGTCACAAGGCAAATTTAAATCACATTAGGATTGTAAATGAATTCGAGGAGTAACAGATGCAATAAACTAGTTGCTGTCTTGAGATATGGCATCTATGCCAACCAATATATCTCTGAGGAAAGACGGCTGTTCCTCCTTCCTCCTTATTTACTCTGAGGCACCATATAAAATGCTCTACCATCAAATAAATGATGGCAGAACTGAGAGTGGAGATGCTATAAATTCTATGGTTGTCAGTTTGTACTAGATGTATTTCTAAGTAATGACTCTACCTAGAACTCTTTTCTAGAACGACCCATGATTGAAGTCCCTATTCAGAGGCCATGCCTACTTCTCTCTTCACCTCTGCCCTCCCCCATAACTACACACACAAGAAGCTTGGAATAGGATTAGATAATGGATGCTTTACAAGCTGATAAGATTTGTATGACCAGTGGGCTTAGTATGAATGTAGAAGCTGTACCAATTTTCTTGCCAGGAATTTGAAATTGGGAACCTCACAAACTGAGGCACACATCTGGGAAAGCACAAATGAAACACCCTGATTCTGCAAAGATATGGCTCCATTTACATTTCCCCTGGTGCTTGGTTGTTCTTGGTTTCCTTTTCTGGGTTTACTGAAGTTTCCATGAATTCTCACAATAACATGCATTTCTTCACCAACTTGAGTTATCTCAAAAGAATATCTGTTTACTACCTTAAAAAGCCAAACAAGCCCTACTCTAAATCAAAATTAGCTAATATTTATTGACTATTTACTAGGTACCAGGCAATGGTCTAAAAGTTCCATGTATATTGACTCTATTATTTCTTAAAAAGCTTTATTAGGTATTTTATCCGCATTTTGCAGTTGCAAAAATTGAGACTGGAAAGGGACTCTCTCACCCAGTGTGACTCAGATACCACACCCTTAGCCTCTATATTATGCTATGGATCAGAGAGAGTCATGGGAATGTGTTATGTTGCATGTTATGCTAAAGGAAATGTGTATTTTATATGTGGTCTATTTAATATGTTAGTTGATTCATTCATGACAGAAGATTCTCAACTGTCCTGGAACAGCTATTGCACTGACATTACATTAAAACATAAATGGATCCCAAGCCAGGGATTTCAGTTCATTCAACTGATGACTGCTATGGGATATCCCCAAGGAGAAGGCAACTCTAAAGAAGAATGAAAGAGAAGAAAAAAAACTGTACCTACTAAGGAATGATGATGATGACGAAGACATTTTAATAATGTAAGGAACAATAATAAATGGCTAACCAAATAGAGTTGCTCTATAGACTGCAACTGGGCCAAAATGTAGTTTTGAAGGAGTTGGGTGAAAAATGGAGAGTGAAAGGTGAAGTTAAATTTCACCCTTTTGAGTACCAAGAGCAAAATCCCCATTCACATTCTTAACCTCAATATTTCTTCAAGTTCTCCTCTTTTTTGATCAGGCTTTCCCCAATCTCTTGTTTCACACTGAGGCAGAGAACATGGGCTTTGGAGCTTTATGAGTCTACTTTTATAACTTCATGGCTACTAGTTTTGTGATTTTTGTACTCAGTTCATCTTCTGTAATGTGAACATACAGACACTCACCACCTAGGAGGGCCATAATATAATAAATACACTCTGATATATATCAGAGTGTTTGAAGCAGCTAGACTGTATGCTCAGCACTTATTTTTCAGCACTCATTGGTCATCTACATATACAAGCACCCTTGGCTCATCTTCTGATGATCTTTTTATTTTTAATGTATATTGTATCCTATTCTACATAGCAGCCGTTCATACTGTGTTCACTGAGATTTCTCTCCATTTTCCCTTCCCTCTGGGCACTTACTGACCTGAAAACATGGAAATGCTTTGGCTAACACATTTTCAGGTTTTCCACTCTTCCTCTCAAATATTCTCTGTGCCATTATGTTTTATTTCTTTGGAAGTCTTACATGTTGTTCTAGGCTCTTAAACTCTAGAATCCATCCACTGACCTCTCTCTAGGAATCTTCTCCATCTCCAACTTTTCTCTTGTAACTTCAACCTCTTCTTCACCATTTCCTCCCACCCCACGTCCCTCTTCTAAAGATTACCTTTAACCCTTTTTTCCTTATACACAAATGCTTCATAACATTCATTGTTGCATCACTACCCTTTGCCACATCATAATACAGTAGTAGTCCATGGAACATCTCTTCTCCTTTCAAGGGTCTCTAGTAGTCTTCTAGTTACCTACCCAAGTGGCCTCTTTCATATTCATTCCAATAGAATCCTTAGTGCTATTTGACACTGCTAACCAACTCTTCTTTCTTCAACCCCCCTTTTTGGGTTAGGATACTATACCTTCTAAGTTCTCCTCTTATCTCATAAGATAACTCATTTTCCATTGATGAATTCTGTTTTCCTACCATTTCTCCATTATTCTGACACCCTGCTGTCTTTTTATTAATTGTAGGGATTAGCCGGGCTCGGTGGCTCAGCCTGTAATCCCGCGCCTTTGGGAGGCTGAGGTGAGTGGATTGCCTGAGCCCGCGGGTTCGAGACCCTCCTGGGCAGCGAGACCTCATCTCTACAATAAATCAAAAAATCAGCCGGGCGTGGTAGCGCATGCCTGTAATTCCGGCTACTGGGAAGACTGAGGCAGAAGGATTGCCAGAGCCCAGCAGGCGAGGCTGCGGTGGCCGGGAGCGGCCACTGTACTCCAGTCTGGGTGACAGAGTGAGACTCCAACTCAAAAAAAAAAAAAAAGTGTAGGGATTTTTCCCTGTGACTTTTATCTATCCTTAGTTTATACTGTCACCTGGGTTAACTATGTGTCACAAAAATGACTTCCAATTTATTTCCCCGCACACTAGATTCCACCTTTACCTGGATTTGCACTCAGTGTTATAAATTCCTTGCTAAGCAATTTAAACCCAATGCATCTCAAAGAAAACGAATTGACCTCCCTTTTCCCTGAACTAAATCATAGATACAGCCTCGCCCTTTCTCTTGGTTAATTGCATTACCATCTTTCAATTTATTTAGTCTCAGAATATGGAAGTCACCTTTTGTTTCTTTCTCAACTTTTCATTCAATTTTTATTGAATTGTGTTGATTCTACTTTAGAAATATCTCTTGCACTTGTAAACTTTTATTGATTCCAAACAGCACTCTCCTAGTTTAAGGTCTTGTCATCTCTGATCTAGATTATTTCTGATTGATCATCCTTCCTACAGCTTCTTGAACACTCTAATCTATTCTATAGACAAATGCAAGAACTATGTTTCTCGACACTCATTCTCTAACCTTATCTCTCTGTCTCCATTTGCTCTGCTCTCTGTATTTCTTAAGTTCTACCTGCATCAGATAACTTGCCACTTCCTCTCCTTGGTTGTGGCCATCTGTCTTGGTGCATGTTAATAAATTCCTGTCTGAAATGATTTTTCTTCCTTCCCCTCTATTGAAGTCTGTGTTCATTTTCTATGGCTGTCATAACAAATTACCACAAATGTATCAGCTTAAAACATTGCACCTTTATTATTGCACAGTTATGTAGGTCAGAAGTTCAGGTAGGCTTGACTTGTTTCTCTGCTCTGGGTTTCATAAGGCTGAAATCAAGGTGGTCTGTGACCTGACTGCTTATCTGGAGTCTCTGAGAGAGAGTCTACTTTTCAACTCATTTGGATGGCTGGCAGATTGAGTTCCTTGCAACTGTGGGACTGAGGTCCCTATTTTTTAGCTGGCTGTCAGCTGGGAGCCATTTTTATCTCTTTACGACTGCCTGTGTCCCTTGTAATGTCGCCTGTTCCATCTTCAAACCAGCAACAGCACATGGAGTCCTTCCGTGTTTTGATTCTCTCTGACTATCCCTTCTGCCTCATCTTTCCTACTCCAGCTGGAGAAAATTCTCTGCTTTTGGGGGTTCATGTGATTTGATTAGGCTGACCAGTATAACATCCATATCTTAAACTCTGAAAACCTTAATCCACCTGCAAGTGGAATTTTAATGTAACTTCCTATATTCATACATTCTAGGAATTAGAGAGTGAACATCATTGGAGGCAGAGGAAACCAAAACCCAATGATTATTTTTCCCACTCAATATTGAACCTTTATTTTTACCGTGATCTGTACATTGGGACTATGAGAGTAATCCTTTTACAAATGTAACTGATATACTAGAATAAACAATAACAAACTGGCATTTCATAGGAATTCATAGGAGAAACCCAATGATTTTTTAAAATATAAGCTCTATCTCTGTAGAGCGATTTTCACTTTGTTTTCTCCTTCATGGTATTAACCTATTGTTGTGCTTATTGATGTCCTCTGACATTTACCTTTTGCAGTATTTTATTATAAAAACTTATTTACAAATATGTTCCCCCATCAATGATAAATTACATGAACTCAGAAAATGCACCCTAATCACCTTGACATTCATGTGCAGAATCCATCACATTGCCTTATGTGCATTTGTCAAATAAACCGAGTATGTTTGTGATAATTTGGTGAATGTTTATTAAATTTTTACAATGTCTAAGGTACTGTGATCTTTAAATTATAAGCAACTTGAAGACATCAATTAATGCTAAACATAATTGGTAAATCTTCATCAGTTACATTAAGACATACTCTGATATATATAGAGGAATAAATACCCTGCATGGTCATTGCATCAGTTGTGTATAACCGCCACATAACAAAATGCCACAGACTTAGGGTGGCATACATTTGTTATTTTAGAGTCATTGTACATCAGGAATCCAGGCACAACTTGATTGGATCTTCTGTTTCAACATCTCTCACAAAGCTATAGTCAAGGTGCCAGCCAGGGCTAGGGTCTTATCTGAAAGTTCGGCTAAGGAAGGAATTACTTCTAAGCTGATGTGGTTATTGACAGATCCAGCTCCTTCACAGCTATTTGAAGAAGGCTCCCTCAGTTCATTACCACGTGGGCAACTCCAGCATAGCAGTTCACTTCCCAGAAGTCTACACATTGAGAAGGCAAGAAGATTTAAACACAATGTTTTGTAACCTAATGACGGAAGTAATATACCATTACCTCTGTCATGTTCTATTAGTTAGAAACAAATTGCTAAACCATCCCACAAAGAAGGGAAGGGACTTAGACAAGGTTATACATTATCAGAAGGAAGAATTTTGAGCAACAATCTGAGCATCTGCTTGTTTATGCATCCATACAGAGACACAGATGGATATGCACATTAAGTCATTCAGTAGATTGGAGAACATGTGCATTAGATGGAGAGAATGAGAGCAGGTGATTGTAGAGTTTGGTGAGACTGTGATCAATATATTAGATGGAGGGGCTGATATTTTAAGGAAAGTGATTTGGTAGATGAAGAGAAGAATGAAATCTTTTATCTGTAGCCCCTGCTCAAGAAAGGTTAGTAGTCTCGACATAAATGATCCAGGCATATCCTAGTGGCTATTAACTCTGTCCACTTCTAAACATATAAAAGCATAATATAGCACATTCGTGGATGCAGAATCAATATGCTTTTAGAATAGTGGTTCTCAAATGGTTTGGTTGCAGGACTCCTTTACAGTCTTAAAAATTATCGAAGACCTCAAAGAGATTTTACTTATGTGAACTATAGTTATTGATGTTTACCAAATTAGAAGTCAAGTAGAGACATTTAAAAATAGTTATAGATTCATTTAAAAGTAACAACAATAACCCTATTTTAGGTTAACATTTAAAAAAACTTTGTGAAATAAAAGCTATATTTCCCAAAGCAAAAGAAAATAGTGAGATAGTGATATTAATTTGCATTTTTACAAATCTTTTTGATGTCTGATTCGAAAAATAGAAAACCGGATTCTTATATCAGCCGATGCACTCAATTTGCTTCAACATATTTTTTTAATTGATGTGTATAAAGAAAATCTGGCCTCCCACAGGATGTAGTTGGAAAAAAATTAGATAATTGTGTATATTATCCTTTAATACTATACCAAAAACTCAACACTGATAGTTTCTTAAAGGTTAGTTGAAAAGCATAATTGAAACCAACATAAAAAAACTTTGTTTTCTGTAACATTAAAAGCCATTATTTTATCTTGCATTTACCATGCATCTTTTATCCATATATGATTTTGGAAAATATTGGTTCACTACGTTTTGCGAACCTTGCAAATATTCACACATTTTATTATATAACATAAAAAATTCACATTTATTAATATCACCACTGATTTGATTAGGAAAGAATTTAAGTTTTAGGAGGTCATCAAGTTCATGGTAGCTGACATAAGATATTTATAATTCTATTTTTTCTTGAATTTTATCCTCAATAACAAATACCGTCAGTTGTTTTTCATGAAGTGAAAGGCTCACTTTGTTTATGTTTGAGAAAATGGCTGCAAATTTACAAGTCTGAATTACCATAGATTGTCCGTCAGTCATTCTTTCAAATAAAAACGGTTGCTGCTATATCATTTCACTACTCAAACAATGGAACATGTTCTTTTCCTAGAGACAACATCCAACTTCATTGTACAGCAGAAGAGCTTTATGTATGCTTCTCATTCTATCATGTAGGAGATTAAAAAGACATGTACTTGCCGGGCTCGGTGGCTCAGCCTGTAATCCCGCGCCTTTGGGGGGCTGAGGTGAGTGGATTGCCTGGGCCCGCGGGTTCGAGACCCGCCTGGGAGCGAGACCTCATCTCTACAATAAAACAAAAAATCAGCCGGACGTGGTAGCGCACGCCTGTAATTCCGGCTACTCGGAAGGCTGAGGCGGAAGGATCGCCGGAGTCCAGTAGGCGAGGCTGCAGTGGCCGGGAGCGGCCACTGCACTCCAGTCTGGGCGACAGAGTGAGACTCCAACTCAAAAAAAAAAAAAAGACATGTACTCTAGAGTTTTTTTAGAATTAGCAATTTTTAAGGCTTCCTCATCAACAGCATTTTTATGTGAAAATGACATTCTTTGACAACAAGAGCAGGGTGGTGATGAATAACTGCCAATACAGTATGGGGCCACTACCTTGATCGGGGTTCAAGGGCCAGCAGTTTTGCCTGTCATTGCTTTTGTACTATCAGTGCAATTGTTAACAAGGTAGAAAAGGTCAAAGACATCTCAGTATTATTATGAAAATAGATCTGTTCTCGAGTATCTCTTGAAATATCTCCCAACTCGCAGGGGTCTGACATCCATACTTTGCAAATTGCACTGAAATATAGCAAGCAGCATCCTTGAGTAATCCTTTAAAAGATCACAAAAGTTAAGGTCTACTTAATTCTGAACTCCATCGTACACCCTGCCATCGGCTCTTCATGTAAAATTTAGCTAAATATTTTCTTTTTCTACAATCACTTCTCTGGACACCAAAACAAAGCACAACATATCAACTTAGAAAGCAATGTAATACTGGCTATTTCTATTTTAACCAAAATTAAATCTTCAAACCTTGCTTTTTTGTTGTTTGTTTTGGATTAATTTACTTACCTTTAGTTTTATGAACGTCTATTCAACCAGACCCAATACCTCTTTGAAGATGCTGGGCCTTTCTTATTAAATTACATTGCACTCTGAAATATTAAACACTTTAAAGATCTTTGTTAAATAGATATAAAGAAATAAGTACCATCTAATCAAACTACGAAGAAAATAAAGTTACAGTTTAGTGAATAAACTCCATAGCAAATGCAGCTGTCCTTGTTTTTTTCTAATAGCAACATGGCATATTGGAAATACAAGCAAATTGGCACAGTCTTTCAATTCTTTTCTACTAAAACACACTTTGAAAAACTCATTGAAATATAGACCATAAGCAACATTAGCAATTATAAATAAAAACTATTCTAGAGACAGACAGATAAATAGAAGTTAAGATGAAAATTGAGTAGCCTGACTCAAAAGTACGTGTTTTATAATTGCTTTTTAATCAATCAAGTTTGCGTAGGTGAAATAATTTGACACATAGTGGTGATTCTAAGTGTTCATGGCCCAGCAGCATTCCCACCTTAAAGTTTATTTTGCGCAAACTGTAGGTCAGAAATTTGGGCAACTTTCTTGATTATGGGCCATTTCCTATCCCCTATTATTACTTTATGTCTGCCCAAGACCTAATTTCCCAGATTGTATCTGTAATGCCTTTCCATGAAGATACATTCATGTGTTTGTCCTCGCCACAGCATTACTGGGATGGGAGAGCTTTGAGGTCTACTACGGAAGGTATAGCAATAATAATGGGAAACTCTTTCATATTCCTTTGAGCCTCAGGTCCCTTTTCTGTGAAATGGGAATAAAAACATCTTCAAGATTGTTGTAAAATCTAGAAATCATGTACTTAGAACACTTGTGCATAATAGACATTCAATAAAAATAATTGTTTTTTGAGGGCTATTATATATTATCACAAAGACATATTATCTTTTCATTGATGTCTAGAAAACTTTAAAAAAATTGATTATCCTTATAACTCACCTCCTATAAGACACATTCTCCAAGGATTTCATTTATCACTAATGACACATATTTCACCCTCACCTCATTTGCTTACCATGTTATGGGATTCTACCACCTGGGCTTAAGGTTTACAATGGTTATTTTTCATGATAAACTCTTCTTGGGAAAAGGCCCTACAGATCTGGTTTCTTTGTTGATGACTCTTTATAGTCTGCCTCTCTGGAGCCCTCAGAAAAAGTATACTCTGCTAAGATGACTATCATAATTCTTTCATTTGCACCATTAATGATAGATCTCAAATTCCAAGATAAATGTGCTGTGATTTGGTGATTCTCCTGAGAGCCTACCTTGAATATTCATTACCAAGATCTGCTTCAAAATTATCTTCCCATTCTTGCCTTTCATTTGTGCACAGCATTCTGAGAGAAGATGAAAGAGATGAGAGAACGCTTTAGTTAGTTTCTGCAGTTCTTATGCATTATTAATTTTCTTAACCAGAAAAAAGAAACACATGTGCATGTCAAAATTGATTGGAATCCTTAATGGCATATTTAATTTGAGGATTGCCACACCATGACTTCTACCCAACAGAACTGACTGTTGAGAAGGGATGATTCACTGTCTATGAGTTATACTAATAGTTACACATGAATATCATGTCTAATGATCTCAGAAAAGCTGCCTGGTAACTTTATGTCTACACGTCCATTTACACTTGTTTTTCCTAATTGAAATTAATTGGAATAAATATGTGTCAAACAGTTAAGCTCAGTAATCTAATTTTTAATAAAATGACTGAGCTCTTTTTCATACTAATGAGTCTAACTATTTTTCTTATACATTTGTCCTTTGATGGGCCTTTTCATGACAATGGGTTTTTTATTCTCCAGGCTCTCATGGAGCTCAGAAGTATAGTTAGGTGAGATTCAGAATCTGCTTGCCAACGGGAAAATAGTTGGCCAACTCAATCACATTGCAAAAGTAGTTAAGGCAGAGAGGAATACGATCCTTCAAACTAATTGGCAGCACATCGCTGTTCCACGTAATTATTTCATAGACGCTGAATAAATATGTCTGAAATGAACAAAAACATTCGATTAGAATTTTTTGACCTTGTCATTCTATCCTCATATAAATACAACCACAGACAACTGATAAGCAGTCTCAGAGTATTTTGAGGGCTTATTGCACATACTCATAGGCAAGGCTGTATTATTATGCCATTACAAAATCTATAATTGGCAGTGGCCTTGGCAATCATACATACGATTACTACATATAAGGTGATTAGAACAGTGTCCAGTGTTTTTTAAGTACTACATGTTATTAGTATCTTTTGGGATAACATCCATGGCCATCAGGAAATTTTATATGCAGAGTTTGGAATGTATCACATATAACAGGATCAGGTTCTTCTTCTATACTGTTGTGTGCTCATGTAAATTAAAGGACTTCATATTGCCCAAAGTTTTAATAGTTGATTGCCAAGGAGATTGAGAAATAAGTTGCATATCAAGGGAAGCCATCTTGAAATCAACATATTCTTCCCACACTAGCAGTCATATAGATTAATTTAAAAATACAGTCTGCGTGTTGAAAATCATATTAAAATATCATTAATTATTATTGTTATTGCTGAGTCTATTATATGGATATACATATGGTCATTAGCAATTTTCATGTTTTATATGCATAGCCGCCTAGTTGATAAATGGAGAAGCTATAGCTTTCACAACCAATCCTGGTGACAATGTATATACCACATACAATGTCCCTAAGTGCCAGCTTTCAAAGCACAGCCCAGTCTCTTGAGAAAACTGGAATCTAATTGGACACTTCAAGTTTCTTTGCACCTAGTTGTCAGCATATGTGCCTTGTTGCAACTATGAACCACCAAATGTATATGACCAGACTTAAAGAAATTAATGTCAAACATTTGTGTACAGTTGGCAGATGCATTTATATGAAGATCAGCTGGTAGAAAATTCATAGAAACAATCCGAACAGAGTAGAAAATCAGGGAAGTTTTGTCAGTCATCTGAGGAAGTTCCACCATTCTGTGATTCTCTTTGGCTCAGAATTCAGTCTGTTGGATGAATTTACAAAAGAAATAAAAACGTAACTCCACTAAAAGTAAAAAGAAAGCTTGTTACATTAGCCACAGGCTCAAGGGCCAAGATATGAACATGTGTCAAAATATTTCACACCACATTTTAAGTGTGTGGGGAAAAAAATGAGCTTGCATTATTTTTTGTATGAACTCATATTGTTGTCAAAACTACCATTTCTTCTGGTGATGGAGGAAGAAAAAACATCTCAAACTTCAACTTGCCATTTGGAATAACAACCTCTTCTGGTCTTATATTTTGGGTAAATATGCAGTCAACTCAGAATTCAGACTTCATGAGATTGAAGTCCTTCTCTAGTCCATCTCAAAAGCTACCTCCCATCCTCATCCCAAAATGGTATCTGTATTTGTGGGGGCTCTGTAGCTTCAGGAAGGTGGGAGTGTGGCCTGTGTAGTGAAGCGCCTTTTCTCTCTGTTTTTCTTTCCTTCTGCCTTGCTGAAGCACCTGCAGCTGTCATAGCTCTGGGTCAGTTCTCTGGTTGAGAGCCATCCTTCCAATTCCTTCTGTGGAACTGCTAATGGGGCTCCCACCTTAGTGCTGGCTGGCCCTGTTGCTCCTGGATTCTGACTCTTATTTCCATTTGTCCCTTGTTTTGGGCATCCCACTTTGCAGTTCTCCAATATAGCGTACTTTTACTCTGCATCCAAAAGAAAAGCATTCCAACCCCTGTCTTCCCCTGTCTTCCTGATAGGAATTATTGGACCTCACATTAGATAAGTGTAGAATGGATGGAGAGTCCAGGTGGTAGATGTTTGGTGGATTTATCTGGGACTATTTCTCAGGTGATGTTGTATCACCCAGGCAAGGGATGCCACTGTTGGTCTCTACTGTAATTCCTTGTTTAGGTTCCTATCTCAACCTTCAGGAGCCTCTCACCTTCTCCTCAAGATTTTCAACTTAAAGAACTTAACCCACCCATATCCCAACTCTCTGACTTTTCCTCTCTCTCCTCTTCTTTAGTTCTTTCTTCCTATACTAAACAATCTATTTTAACTTTTGTCTGGTGAGGACTTGTTTTTACAGTTTAGCTTGTGTGCCTCTCCATTTTATTGTTTATAGCAAAATACCAGGCTCAAACTTCCAAGTTTTGCTTTTGGTTTATCAAGAGTTAGCCCTTTTCTGTTGTTAGCACCTGGCATACAAAACTAAACCACCTCTGAAGATTGGAAAATATCCACTTTGTACATCCAAAAATGGAGCCTACTTTGCCTCCTACTCCCTGCCTTACTGCTGGGCTAAAATATTCCCACTTTGCTTCTCTGTCCTTCTGGTAGGATAGAAACTAGGAGACAGATTATCAGGAGTTGTGGGGAAATGATAGATGATGGAACACCACACACTCATATTCTCACCTTTCCCTAGCACTACCCTGAAACATATGTCTACTGATTCACTCACACTTGCTTAAGAAGGGCCCCTGCTCCCAGATGTGGCATGAAAGAAATCGAGCTTTAGAATCCTTGGTTCAAATTCTTGGTTGGTCATACATTAGCTGTGTGACCCTGAGCAAGTTACTTCACCTGTTAAAATCTCACCTTCCTTGGCTGCAGAAGGATTGATAGGAAGAACAAATATGGCATGACAAAGTACCTAGGGCATTGTACATTCTCAATACATGCTGATTTTCATTTTGTTTTTTGGTTTTTGAGTTGTGGTTTTCCTCTGTTACCCAGACTGGAGTGCAGTGGCACCATCACAGCTAACTGCAGCCTTGCCCTCCTGGGTTCAGGTGATCCTTCTGCCTCAGCCTCCTGAGTAGCTAGGACTACAGGTGCACACCACTACACTCGGCTAATTAAAAAAAAATTTTTTGTAGAGGTGAGGCCTTGCTATGTTGCTTAGGCTGGTCTTGAATTCCTGAGCTCAAGCAATTCTCTCACCTTAACCTCCCAAAGTGCTGGGATTACAGGGGTGAGCCACCGCACCTGGCCACATGCTGATTTTCTTTTCCTTCTGGAGGCTTACCTTCAACAATGTATTCTCAGTTGCCCATTAACCCCCAATCTCAGCTCAGTGTCTAGGATCAGGGTATCTTTTTATAGTACAGGTGCTGAGATCCAAAGGTTGACATGCAAATTGGACCCCATAATCTTTTTATTTTTCAATGTTTATTTCAATGTTAGTCTCCTTAATATTCATGCTTTTCAAGGTCAGTGGAAAATCATGTTGATTCATATGGCTCCGGTTGATTAAAGTGAAGGGCTTTTGACTTCATCACTTGTAGCTGCTTAATGGCTGGAGAATTAATGAAGGAGAAAATAGCGTGAACATGCCAAAGAAATGGTGATTAGAGTTGCATGATTGAAAAGTTTTACATGTGTGGAAAAAATACATCTACTGCCTGCCCTTTAATGCTGTGGCAGTTTTGCTCATATTCATGAGCAAAATGCAATTTCTGCTAGTAGAATTAGTTTTTTGCTCAGGGGAAAAAATGTATGTGTCATAGTAGGACCTGGGAATTTGAGTTCAAAAGGTATAATCTAATGAATGGGTAAGGGAAGGACCCACAGATAAATGCTTGAGGATGATAAGGGAAGGGATGAGGATAGAAAGGAGAGGAGAGAACAGGAGCAAGAGGAGAGAACAGAGAGAGAGGGAGAGAGAGAGAGAGAGAGAGAGACAGTTTAAAGAGATATTTTTATCTGGTATTGTTTACTAGGACACAAATTGATTCAACTACTATATGCTCAGCCAAAAGTTTTTTCCCCAACCTAGTATGCTGAGACAAAATCATTACTTAGCTTTGAGGAATATTTTCTAATTTCGTTTCTCTATTGTTTTGCACACCTCAATGTGTCCTAGCCTCAACCCCAACAGTCAAAGAAAGGCTACAGTCACAGTCGAACACTTTTTGTTGCAAAGTCATAACATTGCTGAATTCCAGTCCTTCTGATATTCTGAACCTCTCAGATGTCGAGAGATATCTTGTTTTTCAACATACTCTATTGAAATGTTATACACGGCCCATGAAAAATATGCCATTTGATAGACTTCATAAATCCATCCGCTGTAACAGCCACTATGATAAAGGTCAACTGTGGAGTGTGAGGGCATTTACTAATACGCTCCATTTTTATTCACTTTATTTCTCGCTCCTCTCACTCTGTGAAGTTGCTTCTAAAGTTTTATTCTCTAATTGTGAATGCTATGTGTACCTTGTTTTTAGATCCTTGTCGGTGTAAATATGCATGGAATCCTTATGGCTACTTTGTATACCCCTGACCTTTGTTGTCTTTACCAGAGGACTCCTATGTGATGCTGTACAGAAAAGTCAGAGCCAGTGGGTATTTTAAATATAAAATAAGGTCCAGGAGAAACACAATCTTTGTCAAGCTAGGCTTTTCTTGAGCATAATTTCTTAGTGGGAGATAGGATATGAGGAAACCACTTGAAGTCTGTCAGCTGGGGGTCTTCTCTCCATGAATAGCAAATCAGAAATGAAAAACTATAGTTCATATTCTGCAGCTGAGAATTCTTTTTTATGGGGCCCTCCATTTCCCCTTTCCTACTCTTTCTATAATCGCCTCCAACTTTGGATAATCCTGAATCTATCAACTTAAGAAATTAACTAAAAAGTAGAAATTTCTTTTTGCTCACTCTTTAAGTCATGTGCACAGGAATCCACAGTTTCTAGCCTCTACAGAGTGACTTGAGGGAGGATGGTAGAGAGAGGAATGGAATGAAAAAGAACATCTGGTTGTGCTAATCAGTTTCAAGCATTTTCTTTTTTTCTTTTTTTGAGTTGGAGTCTCACTCTGTCGCCCAGACTGGAGTGCAGTGGCCACTCCCGGCCACCGCAGCCTCGACCTGCTGGGCTCCGGCGATCCTTCCACCTCAGCCTTCCAAGTAGCCGGAATTACAGGCATGCGCTACCACACCCGGCTGATTTTTTGATTTATTGTAGAGATGAGGTCTCGCTGCCCAGGCGGGTCTCGAACCCGTGGGCTCAGGCAATCCACTCACCTCAGCCTCCCAAAGGCACGGGATTACAGGCTGAGCCACCGAGCCCGGCTCTTCTTTTTTTTTTTTTTCCACATTAGGAATTCAGAAGCCCTTCTAAAATGGTATGAAAAGGCAGTATATTGAGAAGATTCCTTGAATATCAGTATGCGAATGTTGACTAAGCCTAGGAAGAGAGAAAGAATTTGTTATGAATAAGGGTTCTATCTTTTGGAGGGAAAAGAATGTCATAAATGTAGGAAGAGTAGATCCAAGAATTAATTCTTCTATTTTTAATGATATATATAATATATAATATTTATATTTCTCATGTATAATTTCTTTATATTTAATCATTCTTTTATCTTGTGCACTCACAGAGTCAGTGACACTTATTAGAGTTACCTATGTAAAGTCTATGTTCTAATTGAAACACAATTCATTTTCTGAATTTAAAATAGGCAATTTTTTTCCAGATCCTCTCATAAGAGTCTGAAACAAATCTACACTTGTTACAAATACAATAAATGTGCTGCAAGCCAATAGGGGATGCTCACATTTTCCCCAAAGGTTTTAGGTAGGCAATTCAAAAACAAGCACAATTCTCAATGGAATTTTCATTGAGTAAGAACTTGACAAAATAAATAAATAAATAAACAAACCAAGTGCCAATAAGATAAAAAATATTTCTTATAATGGAGAAGATACACACACACACACACACACACACACACACGCATACATATGTGTAAATTTAGCCACGATTTTTGTTAAGGTGGTATATTGGCATTGTCTTGCTATTATTCCAGAATATTGCAAAAAGAAGTGGATTCTCCACCTGAACCTGGCATGCTGCCAAATAGCTTAAATATTGTTGATAAAATAAACAGACATGGCTCCCCAAAATTCTTCCTTTAACATAGCTCTTATGACAATAATAATAATGATGTCTAACACTCCTTAAGCACTTGTTATAATCTATGTACTTAGCAATTTACAGAGACTATATAATATTTCCTTAGTGGCAGAAACAGTTATTTCCCTCATTTTTCAGATTTGGGTATCCATAGGACTAATTTTTTTTTTTTTTTTTTTGAGTTGGAGTCTCACTCTGTCGCCCAGACTGGAGTGCAGTGGCCACTTCTGGCCACCGCAGCCTCGACCTGCTGGGCTCCGGCGATCCTTCCGCCTCAGCCTTCCGAGTAGCCGGAATTACAGGCGTGCGCTACCACGCCTGGCTGATTTTTTGATTTATTGTGGAGATGAGGTCTCGCTGCCCAGGCGGGTCTCGAACCCTCGGGCTCAGGCAATCCACTCACCTCAGCCTCCCAAAGGCGCGGGATTACAGGCTGAGTCACCAAGCCCGACTCAGGACTAATTTAAAAAAAATAAATAAATAATAAACTGCTCTAGAGAGAGGGCCCAAATTAATTTAAGAAGACTTTATGCTGACAATTAATTTCTATTAGAATATTAGGTAATTAATCCACTAATTCATTCCTTGATTCACCAGTTTCTTTGCATATCTATACCAATTTCTGGCACACAGTATTTGCTCAATAAATATTTGTTGTGTTAATGAGTGACTGAGCAACTCTCATGTGTAAGAAACTGCTTAAAGGTATGGAGATGAAAAGTTGACCCAAATAGGGCTGATGTCCTAAAGTCTGATTATGGAAATCTGCCTTACAGTTAATTGGCAGTAATTGAAGATAGACATGGTATATTAGAAGGGAATTCTTGGAGAAAAATTAATCAGGGGTGAGCAGAAAAAAATAGTAGAAGAGAGATTTGACTAACAGTATGGGGGTCATGAAGCCAAGAGTTATGAAAAGGAAAGATAATGTATTTTATTGTGCAAGAAAAAAAAATCTCTGAAAATTTATGAAAGGAAGACTTGGGAATAGAAGACGAGGCTATGGTAAGAGAGAATTCACTATACTATCCAAGTGCAGAAAGTATCCCTTCAAAATCTACTAGAGGAAATCTTTGAAAATTTCCATTAACCCGAGTATAAGCCGGGCTCGGTGGCTCAGCCTGTAATCCCGCGCCTTTGGGAGGCTGAGGTGAGTGAATTGCCTGAGTCCGCGGGTTTGAGACCCACCTGGGCAGCGAGACCTCATCTCTACAATAAATCAAAAAATCAGCTGGGCGTGATAGCGCATGCCTGTAATTCTGGCTACTCAGAAGGCTGGGGCGGAAGGATCGCTGGAGCCCAGCAGGTCGAGGCTGCGGTGGCCGGGAGCGGCCACTGCACTCCAGTCTGGGGGTCAGAGTGAGACTCCAACTCAAAAAAAAAAAAAAAAAAAAATTTCCATTAACCCAAGTATAGTAGGCAGAAAAACAACACCCTTCCTCCACCCTGAAGATGTGTATGTCCTAATCCCTAGAACATTTGAATATGAGACCTTCCATGACAAAAGGGGCAGTGACTATGCAGATATAATGAAGTCAAGGAATTTGTAAAGATGATTCTGAATTATTCAGATGGGCTTAATATAACCACAAGGGTCCTTATAAATGCAAGAGGAAAGCAGGAGGGTCAGAGAACGGGATATGAAAGCACAGGCAGAGGTCAGATTTATGTAGCCATGAGCCCCAAATTATGGCTTCTACCCTCTAGAAGCTAGAAAAAAGAAAGAAAATAGATTTTCCCTGGAGCCTTATTTTCTTCTCAATTTTTTTTCTGAGTGTCCTTGCTCAACATGATAAACAACTATGATAGCTCCAAAGCATTAAACGCTGGGTACTGATTCATATAGACGTACCTGAAAAGCCATAGCAGAGTGGTGTTTAAGATATTTAAGATGTTTAAGCTAGCCTGACCCTTTGAATTGAGGCCACATTTGATGGTTTGCTTCCTGTTGCTATGGTACCGAAATAAAATGACTCAAATGCTTTTGTTTTCCCCTAAAGGCAAAACCATCAAATCACATATTTCAAGAAAGAGCCACTATTTGTCATCTTCATTCTGGGAATACAGATGTGCATATTATTTTTTCCAGAAGTATGTATCTCAGAAAATCATCTCAACGAGTCTTCAAAATGTTTGGAAGGGAACGCAGTCTTAAAAGGCATTAGCTCTTCACATTGCTTTTGTGACTCTTCAGCTTGCCAACTTTTCCCTTCCTATTTTTCCAGAGAAACTAATGAATTGTTTCCCCAGAAACATAAAAGACATTAGCTCCATTAGCTCACAGGACAGCATGTATTTTCTTATCTTTCTTCAATGTCCACAATAAAAAATGACTCTGCTAGATCATCATCAATAATTATGACATTTTCTGAGTTGGATAAAAACCCACTATCAAACGGATAACCTTCAAGGATTCACCAGAATACATGGATTACATGCTGCAGTTTTTTTTTAAATGATACATACACAGTTAGTTCTTTAGTTGACTGTGGAAACATCATAGATTCTTTAGATTTCTGTGAAATAAGGTAAATCCAACTGTGTTCCAAATTTAATGTAAAGTTGTTAGGATTTCTTTCCCCTTAACTTCAACCTTGTGTGAACCAGTACATACATGAAAATGTATTTGACTCACTTCTTGATTTGAAACTAGGACTTCTGAAGAATAGAAATAGTAGACACACAATGACTGCAGCTCAACCCTCTTGATCATGGGGCACAAATCAAAACTCAAAATCCAGACAGTCTTATCTTTAATTCACTTTAAAGCTCAACAGAGACAAGTGAGTTTTGATCTAACAGAGTTCCTATTTTCCAAGTCCACAAAGAAATTCTGTCCATGCTTATGTGAGTTTGAGTAGGAGCTAAAATTAGGATCATTCCACTTTTAGTAATTGTCCACAAAGACAATCGAGGTGGGAACCAAGTGACTATTTAAAATATATCAGCAGGTATCTACATGATGAAACTTCACCTGGTTTCCATTTGTTCAAATGTTTTATCAGTGTTTTTTGGTTTAAAGATCTTTAAGACCTCAGACCTTATTTAACATAAGCACCTTCCAAGATACTAGTACTAAAATTGTTGTGTATTGTTTGGTTAGATAATGATGATAGAAGCACAAAGTGGGACAAAATATGTCAAGGGCAACTCAGAGATCCAACTTAAAATGATACATTTTAGGAAGAGGTGTTTCTTCAAGGTGTGTTAAAAGTATATGATGGTCCTAAATCACTGATGGCTTCATGGAAATGGCAAGTTTGAAGTCAGAATTGGGGTGAGGGAATTTATGTGGGATAATATCTCAGTGTGAGTGCTAAGGACTTATGGGCAAGAGACTGTCCAGAAAGTTTTCACACTTTATGAAACTTTTATTAGCCCAGCTTTAGGTACTGAACTTGACTATAAGTTAATGTTTTTCACTGTGACTAGCATGCTAGGGTGAGCTTTGAGACATCTGATTCCTAAGGAAAGAATGTTTTTGAAGGAATAGTGGGAATGTATTGATTATGTATTGTTGCACGACAAATAATGACAAACTTAACAGCTTAAATCAACACCCATTTATGTCAGTTTTTAGTGGGTCAGAAATTTGGAGGTACTTGGCTGGGCCATCTGTTCAGGATATCTCAAGTCTGCAGTCAAGGTGTCAGCTAAGCTGAGTTCTCATCTGAAGACTTGACTAGAGAAGAATCTGCTTCCAAGCTCCCTTGAGTTGTTGGCAGAAATCAATTTCTTGTGACTGTAGAATTCATGGCAACTTGCTCCTTCCAAGTCAGCAACTGATAACAGAGAGAGAGAAGTGAAGGGGAGGGGATAAAGGGGCGGGGAGTGGAAAGAGGAGAAGGAGGAAGAGGAAAAGGAGGAGAGTCTGCTGCTTGGAGATTCTAACTTCATGGTAGACCCAGGTTCTCTTTTATAAGATGCAACTAACTAGTTCAGGCTTACCCAAGATAATCTTCATTTTGATTAGCTCAGAGGCAACTGATTAGGAGAACTTCGAATATATCTGCAAAACCACTCCACATTTGCCATGAAACATAACTATAGGAGTAATTTAACATATTCTATGTAGAAAAAGGTCATAGGTCCTGTACACATTAAAAAGGCGAAGATGACAGAAGGGCACGGATACTAGAGGGTGGGAATCATGATGCCCACTGTAGATGTACCCACTATAGATGAATAAACAAATAGCTGTTCCTTTCCACTTTGAGCTGAACATGGGACAACTTTAGAAAGGACCTTTTAACCAGAGATTTATGGCCCTTAAAAAAGTCTCCTGAATAAAGCTTAGGAAATCCATGAACCCCCTGTGAGGATATAAAGCATTTCATATAAATGCTATTTATGTGTTTTCCTGATTAGTAGGCCAGTGGTTTATATTTGCATTACATTTAGATTCAATTCCATATATACTGTCCTAAGACCTGTCTCCAGAGACACACTTAGGAGCATCTTCTGAAAAGCTTCCCTGTATGGAAGGAGGAGGATGGAAATGTGGTGGATATTTCCATGACTATCACATGAAGTTGTGTCCTAACTAAAGATGAATCCAGTGTAGATGATGGTTCTAGCATTTTCCTTCTCATCATCCTTATTTATGAACAATGTAAACAAAATAACAGATTCTGTTCTAAATAATTCTGGGCTGCTTTCAACTGCACGTGAGCCTCTGGGATATTCACTGTCCATTCAGTTACCTGATCATAATGATTTTTACTTTTCTACGCATTTCTAACATAACCGCCAGACTATCTGGAGCAATAACAAACAAAAACTCTAATTTCCAATTCAGCGATTTAGTGACTTTTTATAATAGGTTACTCACAGTCATTTTCCCTTTTCTTTTCTTCAGCCTATAATCTAGGATTATCAAACTGATACCTGCTTCTATTCTCTACGTCTTCTAAGATGTGATCTTGGCTGTACCTGAAGGCATTAAGCACATGATTATCGAGAGTCTCTTTTTCATGTACCAGCCACTGGGTTAGGGAGTTTCAAATACAATATCTTATTCAAACTCCTCAGTGATCCCTGGAAATTGTTAATTTTTATTCTCATTTTATAGAGGAGAAAGCTGGTGATCACAAATTTGACTTTACTGCCTCAAGGTCATACAACTAACAATGTATTTTAAACCCAGATAAATTTGACCTAAACATCCGTGATCTTTTATGAACCAGTGTTATCAAACTATGAGTTTTAAACGCCTGGAATCCTATTCATTAAGTTATGAAGCCTGCAAATCTCATTCTGAAAACTATTTCACATTATAACAAATTCTTACCTCTTATTCTATACTACATCAGTATTTCTCAACTGGCGGTAATTTTGCCTGACACTTTCCCAGCCCTGGCCAGGGGACATTTGAAAATGTCTGGAGATATTTTTGGTTTTCATACCTGGGGGCAGGTCTGCTACTGGCTTCTAGTGGGTAGAGACCAGAGATGATAGTGCTAAATACCCTACAATGCACAGGCTAGCTCCCTGCATCAAAGAATTATATGACCCAATGTTTCGGTAGTGCTGATGTCAATTGAAGCAGAGAAACTTCACACTACATTTTGACTTAATAAACTCTGTTGCTCAGACATTGTTTTTAGAACAAAACAAAAACCCCAAAATGCCCTTTGCTATTCTGCGGTAGTTCTGTGGAAATAGGCACCGTATTTAGTACTGATGGCCATAGCATTTAATCCAGTTCATTTTTACGATTCTTGCTTCCCACTCCTCTTCCATCCTTTGTTTATGATTTTTTCCTGTGGGTAAGTGTTTTGCTGCTACAATTTGTTTATTATTGCTTGTTATTTCTCTGTGTTTTGCTGTTTATTCTGCAGCTCTGGGATACTTCTAAGGGGTGCTATATAAAATAAATAACAATAATGATGATGTTTACAGTACTTATCCCTAGCAATTTCAAGAGCATCGTGAAAAAAGACACAGAGAAACAAATGACAAAGGAGTTAGTTTGCATCTTTGCATTTTGTCTATAAATAAGCACAGATCAGCTTCCCTCTGTAGTGAAATATTCATAGACTATTTTTTCAGGGTGAGTTTGCACTGAGTGCTTGAATGTGTTTCACCCTTGGATACATTCAATTTGTCTTCATTTTGCAGTTTATTTTGTTAATTAGAAAAGGTTATAAGATTAATAACTAGTCATTGCTAATGCATTCAATGGACTGAACATTGAGCTTGGTGAGGGGTTTTTTCCTCCTAAAGGGACATAAATGATCAGTTCATATGGATCCCATCAAACCTTTGATGAAGTGTATTGCATGTAAAGTGCTCAAGACTACAATGGCCTTTTAATGATTTTCAAAATCATCCAAACATCAAAAATGCAATTATATTTTATGTGCATAATAAATTAACTATCTTAGGTTGGGCTAGATGCTATTATTTGAGATAATGCAAATCATGTGAGTGAATTCTAGTTAAAGATGTATAATAACAATAATAACAAAACTTTATTCTTGTATAGGGTTTTACCATTGCCAAAGGATTTTCATATGAATACATTTAGATTTCACAACCAGGTCATGCTTTTTAAGAAAAAATTCATAAAAGTTAATAAAAGTGATTCAACATCTTGTAATGAGTAAAAAAATCAGAACTAAACCCATTATTAGTGACTTTTTGTCCATTTCTCTCTCTTTCTCATATATATGGAGGAAAACAGAATATTAACAAAATTATAAAACCTAGGTATGACATATTACAAATGATTTAGTAAGGAAAAAATTATTTTTGAATTCAGAAGCTTGACAAAAACAGCGTGGTGGAAATGACAATAGGCTTACACATATTCAGCTGTCTGCAGAGTGTTGTGAAGACTGAAGTGCAGAGAAAGGAGTCCTGGGTAATTGATGTCCAGCAACTTTACCATAACTAACAAGCACCCTGGGGCAAGAAAGCAATGGAAGATACTTCTTCAAAAAAACTCAGGGCATTTTCTTTGTCCCTAAGCCTCTTCTGAGATATTTTTATCTGGTCATCTTTTTGTTATAACATCAAATTGACAGAAAAGTTGCAAGAGTAACTAGTAAAAATAACTCTTGTAAACATTTTAATTAGATTTACCCATATTAATATTTTGACCAAGTTTGCTTATTCTCTTCCCTCCCCTCCTTGTATGTATGTATGTGTGTGTGTGTGTGTGTGTGTGTGTGTGTGTACACACTTTTTTCTGAACCATTTGAGACTAAGTTGTAGACATTATGACCCATTACCTGTAAATAAATAGACCTTCTTGTATATTTCCCAAGAACTAGACACTTCCTTTCATAGCCACAGTGCAAATATCGAAATCAGGACATTTAACATCCACCAAATACCATTGTCTAACTCACAATCCACATTCAAATTTTGTCAGTTATCCCACTAATATCTTTTAGAGTTCCCCTTAACTCTTTCCATTCCAACATCATATCTGGTTGTCATGTCTCCATAGTCTCCTTTAATAAAGGTAAGTTCCTCAGACTTCTTTTGTCTTTTATAATTGTGATATTTTGATACTTTGAGTTGTTGTTATGTCTTTCTCAGTGTGCTGCATCAGGAGGCATGTGATGTTACTTTGTCCCCTTACTGGTGATGTAGACTTGGATTCCTTGGTTAAGGTGTCCTCTGCCAGATTTTTCTACGATAAAGGAGCCAGTTTTATCTTTGTAATGAATAAGTAATTTGACCTTAGGTGCTTTGAGATATAAGCTAGTGATAAATGGTTGATTTTGGATGGAGACAGAAGATGCACAAGACAATTCTCAGCATCCTGCTGTTCCAGAATGTGATAAGAACCCAAATAATGATGGGGACATGTTCAAAGGATGCAGGAGCCAGTGTGAAGGTGTTCCTACCAGCCAAATCTGGGCTAATTTAAGCATCAAAATAAATAAGAATAGTAGTGGATTATAACTTGTTGAATAAAATAAGAGCCCATGAATCTGGGTTGATAAACTCAAATAAATGAATAAAGAGAAAGAAGGAAAATTATTTTGAACAATCAAGCAAAAAATGTATAATGAATGATGGAATTAGGTAAATCACCATTTAATGACCCCTAGTTGTTTAAATAGAGTGGAAAGCAGGGGATGGAGGGTGGAAGCAAGACAGAATATGCAGAGTATGCATGAGTGAGAGAGAGTATTCGCGAGCAGCAAAGCATAGCATGTGACCCAGAATTAAAAACCAGAATTTCTGGAGAATCTTGACTAATAACCCCAGACATTCCACTTTAGTGTGGAGCTAGCTCATGCAGCTTCTGAAGTTTTTCTGAATTTCTCAACCCATGTAATCCACAACAATCTGAAATTGGCTTTCCCTAGAATCCTGAAGGACCCCTGGCAAAAAACAAAAACATAACGAAAAACAAATAAGGTAGAAAAATGGATGCACCGAATTTTACAATGCTAGTCATGAAAATAGAAACACAGTTTTCAAAAAAAAAAATTTACTAAACCTCTAGTTATCTAGAAATTTAAGCTATCTAGAACATTTCATGCTCTGATCGTTTTTTTCCAGGGAAAATGGTTTCACCATAAAGGTACTTTGGGAAGTGGGGATGATGGACGTCCAGTAAGTGAAGGTGTGTTTCATGATACTTTGTCTCCTTGGAGCTCCATCCTAAGGTCTGGGAAGCCTGCATTCCCAGTCACTCCTGCAATAACACTTCACCATGCCCTCTGAATTCAGCTGTTGTCATAATATGATATTAGAAATCACATATTTATAAACTATTTTGTTCAAATTAAAAACAAAATGAACAAATCAAAGTGTTGCACATAATCCTGAAACATGTTTTTCTTTGATATACTCAAAATGAGTATGTTCCATGAAAATATATCTCTTCTATTCCGAAATACCTACTATTCTATATTAACCTATCAATAACATCAATAAATAAAACCAAGTAGGTTACTATTAATCTACTGGATTTGATAGTCTAGGTTTTTAGAGTTGAAAAATTAGTGGATTAAAACAACACACATTTATTATCTCACAATTTGTGTGAGTCAGGAGTGCAGTCATGACTTAGCTGAGCCCTCCAACTCAACATCTCTGACAAGGTTGTCATCAAGGTATTGGTTGGGACTACACTCTTATCTTAAGACTTGACTGGGGAAGGATCTACTTTCAAGCTCACTCAATTGACCCTGTTGGCAAGATTCAGTTTCTTGCAAATTGCTGGACTAAGGATCTCAGTTCCTCGCTCACTATTTATTAAGGCCACCTTCAGTTCCTTGACATAAAACACTCCAATGTGGAAGTTTTATGTCTCTGACATGGCATCTGTATCATCAAAGCCACCAAGGCAGTCTGCTAGCAAGAGAGGAGTCACAGTCTTTTGTAACCTTGTCGTGAAGCAACATCCATTACCTTTGCAATATTCTTATAGAAGTGATTCACTAGATCCCAGCCCACAGCTGAAGGAAGGGTGTCACACAATGATGTGAATATCAGGAGTTGTAATCACTAGAGACTATTTTAGAAGTGTACCTTCAATATATATCTACTTTCATTCATTAAATGCCAAAATTAAGACCAGAATGTTAAGCGAATTGACCAAGATTTTGCAGCAGGATAGCAAGAGTACAAATAATCAAACTCTTCATCTTTGTAACTTTTCCAAAATCCACCTACTGCCTTTTTCCTTTTTGTCTATAAGGATACCACCAGTATGTCAGAAAGCTAACTACTTAGCAGAAACTTATCTTTGCATGTGCTTCCTTCTGACTTCCAACTTTAGAATCCTAACACATAGTGGAAATTAAGCGATTTGCCCACACTCCTGTTCCAGGGATCTTTCTCATTTGCTGGTAAATAGACCCTACTTGTATTCATGACCTTCAAAACACAATGGCAGTCAAGAGATGAGAATTTTTTAAAAATATGCTTCTGTGTCAATTTTATAAAACACAGACTGTCACTGTCTGGAGCGATAACCTTGAAATCTGAGCCACAGATCTGCAAGCCTATTCAGCTGCATGGTTTCGGGGTAGTCTGAAATTATGATGCTTTTATTTTTTTTCCCAATGCTAAAAAACTATTTTATGATTGCTTTAAAGTCAAAGAGTTACAGTGCCCTGGTTTCTGAGATATGCCTAACTTGTTTTTCTTTTAGAGTCATGTAATCCTTCTGCTTTAAATAGGACTGTGTTCAGGAAAATGACAAGACCCCAGTTGCTGCACAGACTAAGCTTTGAGGTGTCATGTCCAAATTTCTGTCAGAGTGTTGGTTGAAATTGTCTTTCTATTTCCTTAGGTAAGAATCCATAACAAAGAGAATGTAGCCCCATTTTGTGGAAAACTAGGCAGTTAAGCTTCCTGATAACTAGTTATTGGTGTTTCACTCTCTGAGCCTAATGGTGGAGAATGCCAAGTAGAAAGACAGGGTTGCATCATTTGGGAATTTTATAGTTTATTTTCTACCACATGTTGCTGGAAAGGAGCTGTAAAAAAGATGCATAAATAATATTTAAATAAATTTACAGTATTTGCTATTCTTCTCAATGTGACTGCTGATTACCATACCTGGGATAAGGTCTGGGAGTGCTAAGGCAAATTAGATCTTCCCCTTCCCTCCAAGAAGTTATAACATAAAAAGAGTCTGATACAGAAATTAGTAAATAAAATTGCAGTGGGAGAAGTTGTAGGAAATATGAACTTGTTGCTATGGAGGGTGAGTTGCAGTTACCTATACAAAGAAGAACAACTTCTGGAAAAGTGAACTATATTGTTTTCTGAACTGTTATGAAACATTTAAAGATGTAATGTTATTTCTATATAACTGGCAACAGAAGCATGTAACTAATTAGAGTAGGAAGAGACCAGGGCATGCCAGGCTGTGTGTGCTGAGATAAGGAGATTGAATTTTATCCTAAAAAATAATGGAGGAAGCAGAGAACCTCAGAGATAACTCGAGAAAAAACTAATATTTAAGGAGAAGTTAGAAGATGGAGTTCCCATTAAGAATATGAGAAATGGTGGATGCGGTTTTGGTGAGAACACTTAAGGTCTGATGACACAAAGACGGAGAGAGGCAGGCAGAGTGAGGAAGACATTATTACTTTGAAAACATCGTGCTGAAAATTAAAAAAAAGAAACAAGCAAAAAAGGAAACAAACAGCTGGGCTCGGTGGCTCAGCCTGTAATCCCGCGCCTTTGGGAGGCTGAGGTGAGTGGATTGCCTGAGCCTGAGAGTTCGAAACCCGCCTGGGCAGCGAGACCTCATCTCTACAATAAATCAAAAAATCAGCCGGGCGTGGTAGCGCATGCCTGTAATTCCGGCTACTCGGAAGGCTGAGGCGGAAGGATCTCCGGAGCCAGCAGGTGAGGCTGTGGTGGCCGGGAGCAGCCACTGCACTCCAGTCTGGGCGACAGAGTGATACTCCAACTCAAAAAAAAAAAAAAAAAAGGAAACAAACAAACAAAAACCCAGCCCCATCACAAAGTGGGCAAAAGATATGAATAGACACTTCTCAAAAGAAGACATACGAGCAGTCAAGCGATACATGAAAAAATGCTCAGCCTCACTAGATATCAAAGAAATGCAAATTAAAACCACATTGAGATAACACCTAACTTCAGTCAGGATGGCCATCACCAATAACTCAAAAAACAACAAATGCTGGAGAGGATGTGGTAGAAAGGGAACACTTCTACACTGTTGGTGGAAGTGTAAACTGGTATAACCTCTGTGGAAAACAGTGGTGATTCCTAAAAGACAACCTTCCATACGACCACACAATCCCCCTACTGGGAATATACCCAGAGGAACTCAAATCACTCTATGAAAAAGATACCTGCACACGCATGCTTATTGCAGCATTATTCACAATAGCAAAGACATGGAACCAACTGTGCTGCCCATTGTAAGAAGACTGGGAAAAAATGTGGTACATATACACGATGGAATTTTATGCAGATATAAAGAAAGACAAAATTATGAGCTTCACAGCAACTTAGAGCGGCTTGGCATCTTGAGTGATCTATCCCAGAAACAAAGAACTGCATACCACATATTCTCACTCATAAGTAGAACTTGAACAATTGTCATAATACTATAAGATTGGCTGTAGTGGGAAACTGTCAGGGGAGTGGAGGCCACACCTCATCAACAAGGGTACCTGCATAATGAACATTTGTATACCTAACTCTGAATTGTACCCCACATCCTTAAAAAAAAAAATTCAAAAGAAAACTTGAGCTTTAGTGAGAATGGTCTTAAGGGGCACAGGAACGGATGTTAGGGTTAGGAACAGGATCACTAGACTCTGATGGAAAACCTTGCTCCATAAAGTGGAGATCCTTAAGCACTCCACACTCCAGTTAAGAGTGAAAGAGTCATAGAGAAAGTAAGTCTTTCCTTATCCTCAACCCATAGAAAACTGCAAATTGTTTTGATGCTGAGTACAGGGAGGTTAAAATTACATTTCACATTTCTCTGAAATCTGTGATGCATTGATGGTCAATTCAAGTACAGTTAATCCCACTAGACAAATAACAAGAACACTCAATCAAGAATGTTATCAGATAAATACATTTACCTTAACAGTGTTGTTTATGGAAAAAAAGAAAACAAAAATGTTTTTCTTTAAGACTTTCTAAAAAAAGATGATTTTAGAAGATTGTAAAACAAATTTTTATTTAAAAATTCTTGTTAAAGATGACAGGAGTATCATGCAGAATTAATTCACACATGATCCACTTTCAACCTTATTTTCTAAACAGTCAGATTCTATTTAGCAAACTGTATCTTTTATTTGATATCATTTTGATGCACGAAGTCCAATAAAGTTATTAATTTCATATTGAAATGAAAATGCACACAACAAAAACTTAGTTGATAAGGAAAGATTTTCAGAATAATACTAATATGTCAAATCAGTGCTTGCATTCTTGGCAAAAAACCACTTGGTTATGATGTATTCTCATTTTTTTATACACTGCAGGAGGTATTTGCTAAACTTTTCTTTCTTTTTTTTTTTTTACCCATTCGTTGAGGAAGATTGGCTCATAAGTATTCTATCTCATCCTGCCTTGTCAGGTATTAGAATGAAGATTATGCTAGTATCATAAAATGATTTATTGAATGTTCCCTTCTCTGTTCTCTCTAAGAGTTTGAATAAAATTGGAATTATTTGTTCCTTCAGTGCTTTATAAAGCTTATTGATGAAGCCATGTGGATTTAGCATTTTCTTTCTAGAAATATTTGGACTAAAATTAAATTTTCTTAATGAACACATGACTTGAACCTTTCTATTTATCCTCTAAGTTTTTAAGTTTAATCTTCCTAACAATTTATTGCCTTAATGTCTTTCCTATTTTTTTTAATGTGGTAAGATCTTACAGTACTCTCTTTTTTCATTTCTAATGTTGCTCATTTCTGCCTTCTCCCCTTCCCTATTTATTGACCACCCTTTCTAATTTGTTAATTTTATTAGACTATTTGAATAACCAACTTTTGGTTTTGTCAATTTTCCCTATAGTATATTCATATGTTTATTTAATTAAAATTTACCCTTATTTTTACACTTCCTTTTTTCTACTTTCCTCTTGATTACTTGCTATATTTTTTAACTTCCTAAGATGGTGATGAATTTATTAATTTTGTCTTTCCTTTTTGCTAATGCACACTATTTCCCTCAACACTTCTCTAAATACATCTAAAAGATTCAATATGTATTTCTTAGACCATTTATTTAAAAATATTCTTTAACTTCCATTATACTTTCTCCATTTACTTATAGATAATGCAGACTTTTAAAAAATTTCAAATATATGGGGATTGCAAAGTTAATTTCATAGTGACCAGAGATCTGTACTGTGTGTTTTCAGTCTTTTAATATATGTGAAGACTTGTTTTTTGGTGCAGTGTGTCATCAATTTCAGTAAAGGTTCTATGTATGACTGCAAATAGTGTATATTTTTCCGTTTTTAGTGCACTAATCTACTCGAATATAGATCCATTAAGTCAAAGGAACTACTTTAATTATTCTAATCTCATCTACTAATTGCTAACAAAAAAACTTCTTTTAGTTCTCTCAGTTTTTACTTTATGTATTTTTAGGCTTTGTTATATTTTTCTCACTATGCAGTCTATCTATCTAACAATTGTTCATTTATAAGATATATTTTGTCTGATAACACAGCTTCACTAGTTTTTATTTATTTGATATTTACAAAGTTTATTTTCTTCCATCTATTTGTTTCAATCTCTTTGTATGTTTTCTTTTTAGATTTGTCTTCTCTGTATTAGTTATTACATATTATTATATGTTTTACATTGTATATTACTATTTTTCATATTTCATATTGAAAAGTCAGTAATCATTCTAACTACTACTCTATTGAACAAATTTTCTTCTCTGGCTTTTTAGCAAATAATTTTTTAAGGTACAATTATGTATAATAAACTGCATTCATTGAAACGGTAAAATGGGTTGTGTACACCAATGCAATCACTTCCACAAACAAGACAGTGAATATCCCTCAAATCCTCCAAAGTTTCTTTGTGCCCCTTTGTGTCAATCACTGCATCCACCCTAGTTCAGGGAAGCAGGGACCTGCATTCAGGAACTCTCTTTGTTTTAATTTTCTACACTTTTATAGAAATAGAATTATGTTGTACACACTTTTATGTACCTGACTTCTTTCACTCAATAATAATTTTTGTATTTATCCACGTGCGTATCCTTCACTGACTAGAATTCTGTTGAATGAAAATATTTCATTACTATTATTCTATCAAATGAAAATACCATATGTGTTCACCTAGTCACCTGTTGGTGGACATTTGGGTTGTTTCTTCATTTTTGACTCTTGTGAATCAAGCTTCTGTGAACATTCATGTACAAGTCTAAGTGTGAACATATGTTTTTACTTCCCTTGAATAAATGTTCAGTAGAAGGGCAGCTAGATATGTGCTTACCCATGTAAGAAACAGCCAAACTGTTCTCCAGAAGAAATACTTCATACTGACCATTGTATTCTGTCATAGTAGGAAAATATTTTGATTTCGTGTATCCCTTTGTTATGTCATGACAAGGGAAATGAAGAAGTCAAATCACTGAAAGATGCATATAACATTCCCGGTGAGGAAGCATTGGTCCATGCGAGTGCTCATGGGATACTCGGCTTGTCCTTGTGGTCATGTGCTGCAGATAATCATGTGGAATCCCAGTCAATCATCATTGTGTGCACACAGCATATTTTACCTACTGGATAGTGCTTTAAGGCTCAACTAACTTCCAAAGATATTTCGAGTAAGAAGCCAAGTGTGTCATGGTGGCCCAGCAGTAGCCAAATCCTAAGGGTTTATAATATTCAAATTCTTTTTTGGGATTAAATGTGATTAACATGGGAGAATAATACACATTCTATAATTACTGTTTAATTTTGGTCCATTATCCCACCCACCCTTCTTAAGAAAGCACATTTTTCATTTTTTCTTTTTTTTTTTTAAGTTGAAGTCTCACTTTGTCTCCCAGGCTGGAGTGCAGTGGCATGCTCACTGCCTCCACAGCCTCGACCTGTGGGACTCAGGCTATCCTTCCATTTCAGCCTTCCTAGTAGCTGGAACAACAGGCGTTCGCCCCATGCCTGGCTAATTTTTTGATTTATTGCACAGACAAGGTCTCGCCAAGTTGCCCAGGCTGATCTTGAACTCCTGGGCTCAGACAATCCTCTCACCTCTGCCTCCCAAATTGCTGGGATTAC
The DNA here is from genome assembly GCA_027257055.1 of Cephalopachus bancanus. Taxonomy (NCBI): domain Eukaryota; kingdom Metazoa; phylum Chordata; class Mammalia; order Primates; family Tarsiidae; genus Cephalopachus; species Cephalopachus bancanus. The sequence continues at coordinate 210,730 of JAPVLO010000933.1, forward strand.
GGTCATGACTCACCACACCCAGCTACATTTTTCATTTCTAATGGTCAGTGTTCAAGAGGGCTTAAATATGTGTAGATGTTATTAAATACAGTATATACTTTTAAATTTTTTAAATAACAGATTTATATTTACATAAAAATTGAGCAGGTAGTATAAAGAATTTCCATATATTGTCTTTCACTCTTGCTCAGTTTCCCCTGTTACTAATCTCTTGCATTAGTATGGTACATTTTGTCACAATTAGTGAACTAATAATGATATGTTATTATTAAGTAAAGTCCCTAGTTTGCAATAGACTTTACTCTTTGTGATGTATAGTTCTATGGGCTTTGAAAAATACATAATAACATTTATCCACCATTACAGAATGCAAATGTTTTAAAATGTCATTTAACCAAGGAGACTTGAAAAAAAGCTGAAAATAACTAACACAAGCCCAGAAATTGCACTATAAAGAAAATATACCTGGATAAGAAATCCTATCATCACAAAATTCTATTTTTACTTCCAGTGTACAATAATCATATCAGATTCAAAGAGAAAGGTGTAATTTTTGTTACACACAGCAAACATCTGGGGCATAAAATAAAACATGTTTATCTTTAAGGAAGATACAGAAAGTAGAGGAATTTATGATTTAAAGACAGACTTACAATGCTTGAAAAATGGATTTCATGGTAGAATAGGATTAGCTCTCTCACGCCTTCAAGTTTAGGAGAGCAAGCTCCATGAACCAGAAGGTGACCTACTACTAAACTATGGCTAGATTAATGAGTACTGGAAGAAATTAGAGGATGAATTTTTAATTTTACATCATAGAATAAGCAAAAGTGCCTCATATTTCATTTGTATTTCCTTTTTCTTATCATCTTAGGAAAGTAATCACAAATATTTTTTGTTCTTCCAAACCTGTTTGTCTCCTAAAAATATTTCTTCTGATTTTTAATATTTTCTGAAATTGTTAATATATTCTGAATTTTAATGTTTGTATTCTAATATGATCTTACACACTTCAAAAATTTTTTTGCATACAAAAATTATTTTCATGATTCATGAGTGAGTGAGTTGTATATAGGTATAACTTTATAATAATCGTTGTCAATCACTCTTGCCCCTTGCCGGGGGGCATGTGACAATTTCTGGAGACATATTTCGTTGTCACAACTGGAAATGGAATGTTACTGGTATCTAGTAGATAGAGAGCAGGGATGCTGATAAACATTTTACAATACCCAGGACACCCCCCACAACAAAAAATCATGTGTCCTCAAATGTGAGTATTGCTGATGTAGCTGTATAATTTTTTCTACCTAACTCTCCCCTTGACCCATTTGATGGCTGTCAATAAAGATGTAAAGTTGGGAAGTCTATATCAGCTGTTTTTCATAGCTACTTTTCTGAGGAGATAGGCTAAGGTATTAAAGAGACGGCATAGGACTTAGTCATTTAGAACTTATAATATACTAAGACAACATATACTAACATGTAAATGTTGGAAGTCAGTATGAGAGCAGGATAATTAAGCAACCGTTTTGTTGGGGAAATAATATCTATTTTGTAATATTGAAGTCATGAAAGATTCTGATTTAAAAAATAAATTAGGGTAACCCCTTTGGGTCTCCTCCTACTGTGGGAACTTTTCTGTCCTCTTGATATATCCTGCTTTCAAAAAAAAAAAATTATATCACGTTACAATTCTGCTTAAAGCCCTTGAATTATCTTGCTTTCAATGACTTATCATTTTCTTTTTATAATACTTTATTTTATTCTAAAGATGCGGAGTACAAGTCAGGATTAGGTACATAAGTAATCCATGTGCAGGTGAAGTTTGGACCTCCAATTGGTCCTCACTTTCCCTGGTTTAGAATCAGGTATGCTTTATGTTGTTACATGCTCCCGGCTTCCTCCCTCCCCTGTCAGTGTCCCAAGACTGCTGATTCCTTTCTTGTGCTATTTGAGTAATGTCCAGGTCCCTCTTATGAGTGAGAATGCATAGTTTTCAGTTATTTGTTTCTGTGATAGATCGCTAAGAATAATTGTCTCTAATTTCATCCAATTTGCTGAGAAGTCCATGATTTTGTCCTTTATAGTTGCATAGTATTCCATCACGTATATGTACCACATTTTCTTCATCCAGTCTATTTATTTATTTATTTATTTATTTATTTTTGAGTTGGAGTCTCACTCCGTCGCCCAGACTGGAGTGCAGTGGCCCCTCCCGGCCACCACAGCCTCGACCTGCTGGGCTCCAGCGATCCTTCCCCCTCCGCCTTCCGAGTAGCCGGAACTACAGGCGTGCGCTACCACGCCCGGCTGATTTTTTGATTTATTGTAGAGATGAGGTCTTGCCAAGTTGCCCAGGCGGGTCTCGAACCCTTGAGCTCAGGCAATCCACTCACCTCAGTCTCCCAAGGCGCGGGATTACAGGCTGAGCCACCGAGTCCGGCCCAGTCTATTTTTTTTTTTTTTTTTTGAAAGCAGGGTTTATTGAGAGGACAGAAAAGCTCCCACAGTGGGAGGGGACCCGAAGTGGTTGCCCTATCCAGTCTATTTTTGATGGGCAGTATGGTTGGTTCCATGTTTTTGCTTTGGTGAATACTAAGGCAATGAACATGCATGTGCAGGTATCTTTTTTGTAGAACGATCTGTGCTCCTCTGGGTATATTCTCAGGAAGGGAATTGCTGGATCTTATGGAAGATTAATATCTAGTTCCCTTAGGTATTGCCACATTATTTTCCATAGAGCCTGGACTAGCTTGCACTCTCGCCAACAGTGTAGAAGTGTCCCCTTTTCGCCGCGCCCACGCCAGCACCTATTGTTTTTACATTTATTAATGATAACCATCCTGACTGGGGTAAGGTGATATCTCAGTGTGGTTTTTATTTGCATTTCTCTGATGATTAGTGAGTTGAGCATTTTTTTTCATGTATCTATTGGCTGCTTGCATTGTCTTCTTTTGAGATGTGTCTATTCATGGCCTCTGCCCATTTTTAAGAGAGGGTTTTATTTATTTTTCTTTCAGCTCATTTGAGTTCCTTGTAAATCCGGGATGTTGGGCCTTTATCAGATATACAGTTAGAAATTTTTTTCCCATTCTGTGAGTTGTCTTTCCACTCTCTTGATGGTTGCTTTTGCTATGCAAAAGCTTTCAGTTTGATGAGGTCCCATTTGTCTGTCTTATCTTTAATGACATATGCTTTTGGGGTTATGATCAAGAATTGGTTGCCTACTCTAATGTGCATATAAGGGTGTCTCCTACATTTTCTTCTAAAATTCTTATAGTTTGAGATTTTACATTTAGGTCTTTTATCAATTTAGAATTGATATTTGTATATGGTAATAGTTGGGGAGGGGTGTCCTCTTTCATGCTTCTGCATGTGGTCAGCCAGTTTTCCCAGCACCATTTGCTGAATGAGGTCTCCTCTCCACAATGATTGTTTTTGATGGCTTTGTCAAAGATGATTTGATTGAGAGATCAAGTTTTTGCTTCTGGAATCTCTATCCTGTTGTATTGGTCTATATGCCTATTCTTGTACCAGTACCAAGCTGTTCTGATTATTGTAGCCTTATAGTACAGTTTAAAGTCTGGAAGTATGATACCACCCACTTTGTTTCTTTTGCTGATGATTGTTTTGACTATTTGTGCTCTTTTTTGTTTCCATATGAATTTCTGTGTTGTTATTCCATGCTCATGGATTGGAAGAATCAATACTGTCAAAATATTCATACTACCCAAGGTAATCTACAGATTCAATGCAATACCCATCAAATTACCAACATCATTCTTCTCAGACCTAGAAATGACTTACCCTTTTCCAAAGTTTTTCTTTCATATCCAAATCTCAATGAGCTCCTTCTTCTTATTCTCATGGAATCCTTTTATTTTTCTTGGTAGCACTCACAATTTGAAGTTATATTTCTGTTTTAAAGCATTGGATGCCTCTCTCTTTTGGTAGGTTGGAGGACAATGGTAGTATCTCTTTTACCCTGGTACATAGCAATTTCATGCTCACTATTGTCCAACGACCACAGATATCACTTGTGAGGGAAAGAGGATGGAGATACAATGAAATGTTTTTCCTCAAATTTGAAAATAGAATGAGCTTATATGCACCAGCTCAATCATTTTGATAAGCATATTTAAAAAAACTATGTCAAAATTATCGCCAAATTTAACAAAACAAGATAATTTTGAAACCATTAAAATATGAGCTCTAAGAGGGCAAAGAGTTCTGCTTTATTCAGAACTGTGTTGTCAGCATGGGAACAGTGGGCACTTACTACCTAGTCTTTGATATGAGCATTTGTTCATGTCATTGCTCATATCCAAGGAGGAAACAGCAATATGAGCAAACACATGCAGGAGAGACCCTTGTGTGTGCCTGCATGGAAAGATGGGCAGATATAGACTCAATTTCATGGTAGAGAATATAATGGAGGGATCATATTATTATGTTGCCTTTACTGCTAGGTGGAGGAATTTAGACCTGATGAGTGAGCAATAAGGATAAGCTCTTACATAGCAGCAAGGCATAATGGAAACTGTGTTTCTGAAACCTGAAATAATCTTCCACTGAGATTTTATTACTAAGTCCAAAACTCAATGTATGGAATCCTCGCACATTATTATTATGCATATCGCATCCATCCTTCGACATCGTGTATTTTGCATGCCTTCTACAAGATGCATGATGTGTATCAAGAATGTCAAGAACAACATTCAACCCCAACCATACAGCTTCCTCCTGGCTTATTTTGTAATCACAATATTCTCCCAGCTGATTGCTTTGTCTAGATTGCAACGTGTTTTTGCATTTAAGAGCTTATCACTAAAACACTGACAGGGCAAACATCAGTATAATTAGTAGTTACTTGGATACTTTTGCTATAGTGGTTACTTGGGCACCGTCACTAGATCATGAATGCATTATGTTATTCCATTGGTTCTAATATTTTAGCTATATTTTTTGGGAAAAAACTTGCATCCCTCCTTCTCCATTTGAGGTTTTGAATAAAAATGCTGTATTTCTCCCCTGGTCCCCTCCTTTTTTCCCTGGAAAGCAAAGTGTTGTCAAACTAATGGCATGAGAGGTGGTGTGTGTCAAGAGAAATTTGTCCTGGATTTTTGTTCAATTTTCTCCTTCTCGCCTCCCCCCAGGCACTTTATTACTAGGATGCACAGGACCTCGTATTTGTTTTTCATTCAGTGTTCACCAGCTCTGCGCTCTCCTTAGTTCTTTGAATTTGTTTTTAATCACCAAATCCCTCTTCTTCAGTATTTTATCTAGAAACTCTTCATCTCAACCTTCCATGCAACACTGCTTTTCTAAACTCCTCTTACTTTTTGTTGCAATTATAATCTTAAAATCATATAATCATTATTTCTTCATTCTCTAACTCAGACATAGCAATACTTGTAGATTTCTTAACCAGTCTTTTTTTCATCTCCCATGTCAACATCTGTAATTGCCCTCAAGACAACTTTCCATCAGCACCACTTTCTGACTCGCATCTCCACGATTAATTGTAGCCCTGGCTTCATGAAGAGTCCAGTGATGATAGACTGTAGCTCATTTTTCCTCGAGGCCTAGGGCTGAATTCTTAAATATGTGACCTGTGCTCTTTTGAGGGAATTTGGGCTTGGTTCAATGCTTTTCTGTCACTGTCTTAAAATTCTTAATAATTTTGAACGTGGTGCCTCACGTCTTTTATTTTGTATGAAGCACCTTTGTTGCAGCTGAGGGCTCATCATTTAGTTGACTGACTTCCTGTAAATTTTGACAACAGTTCAAACGATTGTACACTATATTGAGTTGCATATGTAGATTTGACTTTTAAACTCTTCCTTCTCCTTTAATACACATCTCTAAACTTTCTCCAAATTCCTGTTCACTCTGTTATGGAACAGACATGCTACTCCCTAATCATTGTTAACCATTTGAGCTGTGCAATTTATACATTGCTAAGTGAGCTGCAGCTAATTTGTAATATGAATTTAAAATGAGCATTTTTAATAGATTAGGGTACGAGGTTCTTAAAAGCAGTTAATAATTTTTAATATCTATTTTTCAGTGTCCTGGACATTTTATCTGGTGTCGAAATACAGTTGCAATAGCTACACTAAACTTCTGTCTCCTTAGAGTGTCTGCCATAAACTATTTTTCTCTTTTTGATACCTAAATACCTTTGTATATAAAACTAATGCTGTCTCTCATATCCCATTTTGATGAAGAATACCACCCCCCCATCCTGACCCTAGTTGCCCAAGAACCCTAGAATCACCTTGACTCTTCCCAATTTTCATTTCTCAGCTCAAATCACCCACCATAATTGATGGAATACACTATAAAATCTCTTGAATCTTCTCTCTTCTATCATCATTGCTACTGCCTTAATGAAGTTCATTCATTAAGGCGAGAATTTTCTCTCCTGACTCTTTCTATTCTTGGCTCTAGTTGATTCTCTGTGCTACAGTCAGATGAATTTTTATTTTAAAAAAAAACAAAACTATGGTCACTTTTCTGTTTAAATTCCAGTATGATTTTTTTCCAATTTCCCTCGACATAAAGATCCATGTTCTTTAGCATGAAGCTGTTGGTGACTGCCTTCCACTTACTAACCTCTTCAGGCTTCCTTCTTGACCCACTTTCTCCACACTAGACTAAACAGCTTGTGTTTTTATGCAGTTATCCACCTCTGTTCTTTTTTACTTGCTACTCTTCCTGTCAAAGACATTTCTCTTTTTTCCCCCCCCTCTTGCTAATCCCTCTTCATCCTCAAAGACTCAGCCTTGTCTTTTGGGGAGCCTTTCTTGACCCTCCAGTCCTGCTTTTTCTGGGGCTTATTACTTTCTTCTCATTGCCCCACACTATCTTGTACCTGCCATTCCCATTACACACTTGACCTTATTATATTGCAGCTCTGTTTCTGTTATATCTACTGAGCCCTGTGATTCAGTCATGCAAAAGCAATCTTATTCAACTCTGAATCTTTGCTACCAAGCACAGCAACTGGTGCATGCTATTCAGTTAAATAGAGAGAGTGGGAGAGTTACTGCATGTTTGTGAGAACACTCTCTTGGACTCTCTTTAATATCTTTGTAGCTTGTGACTATAATCACCCTGGATTTATTTTATTCCATCCTCAATCCTTTCTACTTGAAAACCAATAAATATCCTCTTTGTCTAAATACATGTTGACAGAAAGTATAAGGATTAAGAAACTATCTCCTACCAAATAATGCAAGGAAACCAACTACTCAATTTCTAAAATATCAGTAGAGATTTCCCTACTATATCCCTTAGAAAATACTATCCATTACCTATTATTATACAACCAATTCTAAGGATTATCTACAAACTGTCACATTAATAATGCATAATATATTTTTACTATTTACATCCAAATCCTTGAGTTTCAAATTAACAACATTTGAAGGAGAACTGTTCACACAAATGAAATTTGAATTGTAGATAAAGTGACACTCTGAGAGGGTTAGGTCACGTTGTAGATTTTCAACACTACCAAGATTTAATTTATGTAGTGTCATTGCAAAGAAAAAACTCTAATGGCTTTTTAATTATTCTCAATTTCAAAGAGTAAATGAGAGGGAGACCAGTTCCCAGACAAAGGAAGAAAATGTTGGAAGTTGAGTAGAGAATAATGCAGCAATGTTCTAGTAAAACTATCTTAGGACATGAGCGTGTAGCATATTTTTCTGCACATCAAACCTACACAATTGAATACAACTATATTCTTTGCTCAGTTTCCTACCATCATGCCCCAGTCTTAAAAGCTGGTGGTCAGAATAAGTCATGGAAAATTTAGAAAGCTAAAGTTACATTTTCAGGCAAGCTTTTTGGTCTGTGGAGTACAAAGAAATAGTAGAAGCAGTTTGCTGTGTCAGTTTATAGGGACCAGAGATAAAGTGACTTTGACACAATGGCTTTACAAAAATCCACAAGTTCAAAATAAGATGCTGTAAACACTGTCTGATAATATAAAAATGTTTTAAACTTATGTCTGTTTGGATTCATTGTGGGGAAAGAATTTTGGCCCCATATTGTTATGTAAGAACCAATTGCCCATACAGTTTGACCTTTAGCTCTAAAAGCGGATGTTGAAGAAAATGTGACTTTTAAAACTAGCTATTCTCAATATATGATTGTTTTTCATTATAAAATGTAAAACTTGTTTGAGAGACCATTCTCTTGGAGAACATTTAACTTGTATAATCACAAAGCAAATCATAATATTTTCTAGTAATAATAGTTACTTTTATTGAGTGTTTGTAGTATGCTTGGGATTGGGTATTTGCTTCTAAAAGAGGTACTCTCTGAGATAAAAAGAATCCAGTTTTCCCCCAAGAAAAGTAAGAATAAAGAATTGATGGAAGCCTAAAGAGACAAGTTATAGAAGCAATAAAGAAATAAATAAAACTGAAACGTTGGTGCTATTCTAATGAACACAGGGCATAGAGAAAATAATTAGCCTGTACTCTGACCATCCTCTCTTCCAGTAAAGACTTCATAAGGAGAGTCTTGGGAAAAAATCAATCATGTGCATGTTATTGTTAAATAAACTGGCATAAACTAAGACATAAAGTGTCAGCCTAAGAGGAGAGAGAGCAAAGTTCAGCCCGCCACAGTCTGATAAGGTTATTGGCTTTTTTTTTTTTTTTTTGGTAAAGTCTTTTGAATAGTTCCATGTTGCTTCCCAAGTGTAAAAGTTCTCAGCACGAGCTTAGAATGAAGTTATATGCACATTTGTAGAATCATCTCATGAGTTGTGTGAAAGTACTGGTTTTCAGACTAGAAGTATTTGGCTTTTATTCCCCACAAACGGCAATTTAACATCAATGCTGTGGGGAAAGTTTTACAGTTTCACAGTTCTCAAAACCTGTTTCAGGTTCAAGGGAACAGTTACACCACATAGGCAAATAACTGCTTCTGGGTAAAGAAAGAAATCTAAAGTGTTTTGTTAGAAGTATCTTGCAATATCCAGTAATTATTTTATTTTGTTTAACCCACTTTCAATACTTATGATGTGTATGTGTGTGTGCTCACATTTTCTGTCCCAGATTGTAAACAAGAATTTCTTTTAGTTCAATCATTTGTCAAAAGCTTAATGTCACAGTTTTTAAAAACCATTAAGCAGGAGTCATGGGTTTCAAATATGGTAAATAAAACTGCCAGAATGGAAAACTGTCCACATTAATGTGGCCTTAAGATTATACATAAAGACCATCTTAAAAACCAGAGTTCTTAAACACTGTGGGCAGGAAGCTCATTCTGTTCTGTGTTCTGTGCTCCCTAAAACATTTCATTACTAGGCATGATGAGAATATTGAAACCGTATTTATGGAATAAGGTTAATTAGCTTGATTGGATCTTTCTATAAGGTATATATAGATCAAAACATCACATTGTACCCCATAAATATACACAAATATTGTTTGTTAATTGGAATTTTTTTAATTTTTAATTTTTAGTTATGGCCTCACTCTGTCATCCACGATAGAGTGCAGTGGCACAATCAAGGCTCACTGCAGCCTCGACCTTCTGGGCTCAGGCAATCCTTCTGCTTCAGCCTCCTAAATTGCTGGGATTATAGGCATGTGCCACCATACTCAGCTAATTTTTTTTTTCTGCAGTAACAAGGTGTCGCTATCATGCCCTGACTGGTCTCAAGCTCCTGGGTTCAAAGAATTCTCCCACCTCAACCTCCCAAAGTGCTGAGATTATAGGTGTGAGCTGCCATGCTGGCCTGAAAATATATTTAAAAAGAAAATATTTATTCATTCTATGGTCTTTCTTTCTTTCACTTACCTTTTAAATCTTTTTGGTTAGACATCTTGATATCCTTTTTCTCTGGTCAGCGTTTCCATTTTCTTAGTTTCTTGTAGCTCCTTTCAAAGGAGCACACACCTGCTGAGTAGTAACTGAGTAAGAAGCTGTGTTAGGCTGGTGAGCAGCAGAGCATTGGCAAAGACCTCAGGAAGCTTGCCCTCTAGCAAAAGAAGCAGAAATGTACAAAAGCAAACAATCCTACAATCATTAGGCAGATATTAAGAAAGGTAATATAAAGAGGCCAAGAAGTATCCGATTCTCTGACTATTAAAAAAACCCTCAGTAGCACAGTTTGGTGGTGTGCACCTGTAGTCCCAACTACTTGAGAGGCAGAAGTGGGAAGGTCACTTGAGACCAGGATTCTGAGTCTGTAGGAAGCTATGATCACGCCAATGCATTCCAGCCTAGACAATAGTGCAAGATTCCATTTCATACTGCCGGTCACTGCAACAACCCTTCACACTTCTAACTTATGTGACATTCCATCCACCAAGTTATTTGAAAATGGACCAATAGTATCAGGTTTTTAAAAAGGTAAAATGCAAGAGACAGTGAATGCAGTAGAATTACATGCCAGGGTGGATGTTGGGGAAATCTTTAAGGGATCCAAGAGAATGCTTCCTCTTGCAGTAAAATGTCAAAATAGAGAGTTAGCATCATGTGTTTGCTATCAACTTTCTTTTCTCACCGAAAATTCAGAACATAAATTACCCACAATTTCCACCCAGAATTTCAAGATACTAAATAATGAATGCAGCAAAGAGAAACATATTCAATGGCAATTGATGAGTAGCTTTCCATCAAACTTTATTCCATTATTAAATGTTCCAGTTTTATGACAGTGGATTACGTATTATGCATGACTTATTTGCCATTGCATTATAAGCATTTTATAGATTGAAGACAAAACTGAATGGCTGTTAATAAGTAAGTAAATTTAAGATAGATCTTTCTCATAACTTCCTTGTTCAAGCCTCCCTTCCATTTTGGTTCTCTGGAATTCAAATCAATTTTTAGGTAGGTGCTACTCACACAATTAGGCTTTTGGTGTGTATGGCTTTTCTCTAAAAAGTAACATATGTTCCCATTACTGAGACTTCCCCATCTGCCTCCTTCATTTATTCAAATTCCATTTATAATTTAAGTCAAAAGAAACCTTTCTTGGTCATTCTTGTCTACTGTAAGCTCTCTGGCTTGCTGAGTACTTGCTCTTTGAAACTTGTTCTACCTTGTAACTTTTCATGTACCTATGTTGCAGTTATACTGCAAGGTTTTAAGATGCTTTCCTGTGTCTTACTTATTTTTTTGGATTCTCATGGTTTCCAATAAAATATATATTATTGACTGAATTATTCTTCAGTTATGGGGAACACAGCTGCTTAAGAGGCCTAGGATAAAAATAAAATCTATACATTTATTTGTTTATTGTCCTTTCATAGTTGCTTTCCATGTTCGGAAGTGATATAGTGATTATACATTTTAAAAAGAGAATTACAATACAAATGTATTTCATTAACAAATGACATTTAATTAATAGTTATAAGAACATGCAAGCCGGGCTCGGTGGCTCAGCCTGTAATTCCGCGCTTTGGGAGGCTGAGGTGAGTGGATTGCCTGAGCCAGCGGGTTCGAGACCCACCTCGCAGCGAGACCTCATCTCTATAATAAATCAAAAAATTAGCCGGGCGTGGTAGTGCACACCTGTAGTTCCAGCTACTTGGAAGGCTGAGGCGGAAGGATCGCCGGAGTCCAGCAGGTCGAGGCTGCAGTGGCTGGGAGCGGCCACTGCACTCCAGTCTGGGCGACAGAGTGAGACTCCAACTCAAAAAAAAAAAGAACATGCATCATTCATAGAACTTAAGATTTGGAATAATGCTAGCTTCTAAGACTAGAAAAAATTATTAATCGCCTAAAAAAGTCAGTCACCTAAAGGACATTGATAGAAAACAATCTCTGTCGTAATTTCAGCCATTTGCAATTAAATCTCATGTTTTATATACAAGGAAAATTGGCAAAGAAAGGTGACTGTTGAATGGTATGCTATTTATCACCATGAACTATGTAAGCCTAAGATTCACATTCCTATACAGATATAAGCAACCAAAAGATATATTACTGAGATTAAAATTCATTCTCTCCTTTGCCTTACAAAAATGAAAAAGGAATCAAACACAATTGTACCCTTAACATTTAATAACAAATAGCAATAACAAATATCTATTTTAATAAGACAGTAACCCATCTGAAAATAATAAATATGAACACTGATAAAGAACAACGTGAATTATGGCAAAAAAACAAAACAAGATCATAATTTGGCATGATTGATGTACATTTGCTGTTCATGTAAGGTAAACAGATATCTAGGCCTCCAAAGCATATCCAGGGAAAGTGTGTGCTTGAGGAATTGGGGGAATTTATAAGAGATCTGTGATTATAGACCAAGATTAAGCGTGCTATCAACGGCATTCAAAGAACCTTCAAAAAGGATCAAATTTATATAATGTTTGATGATGGAGAGAAAACTCAGAGTGTGAGACTTTGGGGGAAAGGTCTGAAGTGTCAAGAATGCTGACAACACATGCTCATATCTAAAGGAGATAGGATGTTCAAACCCAGAACAAAAAGACAACAAATCTGAATACTTGGTTACATTTTTGGCACAAAATCTTTGCAACACTCTGAAGATGAGGAAGGAAATTTCAAAACTCAAACCCCTTTTGATATTTCTTGTTTACATATTGGCAGGGGATTATATTTGATTTGGATTTTGTAGACCAAAGGTGTTCCTGAGACTCTGCATTTTCAGCAAGCTCCAATGGAATGCTGATGTTGCTGGTTCATGGACCACAGTCTGAAGAACATGGCACCAGTTCACTTTCTTATGGTGAGAGATGATGCTGAGATATTGATCCACTCAGTGGACTAACTGAGCAGGTCTTCTGCATCTGGCCAGGAGCAGCCATATGTATGGACACCAATGAGGCACAATGATGTGATCATTTTCTATATGCACTGGGGGTAAAAAAGGTCATTATTCACAGTCTCACATCAGTCTATGCTTGGATACTGGGAAATTTACAAGTTGAAAAAGAAACAAGGGGCAAAAAAAAAAAAGGAATGGAGGTATCTTTGCAACTATTTCAATATTGAAGGACAAATAATTTGGAAAGGGAAGGTTATTTGGGATACTTAGAGTTTGAAATACAGACTAACAGCTCAGATGGAAATATTCAGTGGGTATAGCAGCAGAATTTTGACCTCCATGACATTTGGCCCTTGGTTTTATCCCCACTTTTGTATGATGTTTCATGGCAAATAGAAGTTTACTCATCAACTGACTTCAAAAGAGGGAGATTACCCTGATTTATCAGGGCAAGACCAATGTAATCATATGAGTTCTTTTTGTTAAAATTTACTTTATTTTAAAGATGTGGGATATAATTCTGAATTAGGTATACAAATAGTCATAGTGCAGGTAAAGTATGGGTCTACCTTTGCCTGGTTTGAGACCAGGTACCCTTAATGATGTCATGTGCTCCCCCCTGCCCTGCCCCCAGCAGTTTCTGGCTACTGCCAATCCCTCTCTTATAGTATTATGGTAAATGTTCAGGGTCCGCTTATGAGTGAGAACATATGGTATTTGGTTCTTTTTTTCTGTGATAAATCACTGAGTATTATAGACTCTAAATCCATCTAAGTTTCTGCAAATACTGGATAAAAAATGTGGTGCATATACATGATGGAATCATATGAGTTCTTAATAGCAGAGAATTTAGCTGGCTGAGCAGGATGAGACATGGCAGAAGACATCTTACTGAGCTGGAACATAAGACATCTTCAATGTGCTGTTGCTACTTTGAAGATGGAGTGGACAATGGGATGGAAAATGCAATTAGCCTTGGATGCTGAGAACAACCTCCAGCAGAAAGCCAGGAACTAAGACCTCAGTCCAAGAACCACAAGATATGAAATTCTACCACTCACTTGAATGAACTTAGAAGCAGATTCTCCCTCAGAGCCTTCTGATAAGAATTCAGGCTGGTTAGCACCTTAATTTTAAGTTTCTGAGGCCATGAGCAGAAGAATCAGCTGAGTGTCACCTGGATTTCTGACCTAGACAACCGTGAGATAATAAATGCATGTTGTCTTCAGCTGCCAATTTCATGGCCATCTGTTACAGCAGGAATAGGAAATGAATACAGTGGGTACCAGAAGGTGGAGTACTTGTGATAAGGATGTGGGAGTTGCCTGCATAGTTGGATAAAATATTGAATTAGGAGAGCGAGCACATGATTTCAGTGGAGCAAGGAGAAGGAGAGAAGAAAGTAAAGGACCTTTAGAGGAAAGAAGCAAGCCAGAATTGCAGCTGGTGCTGACTCCATGGAAAGAGAAAAGGATAAAGAAGGTGAAGGGGAACAAAAGACAGGAAGAGTGCAGTGGAGGAACAGTGGATTTGTGGATTTGCAGGTCGTGTGTGAGCTTTGAGAGCATTATTTGGCAGGGCTATGAGAAAGAAGGCTTAAGTGCAAGCTATTATGTATGGAGAGTGTTGTGAAGATAGACAGTCATCAAGATTACATTCTCCTTCCCTTTAGGATGATGTGAGAGTCCAGCTAAAGAGGGAATAGCATATTTGAGGAAGGGGAAGAGATTTTTTTTTTTTAAGAATTAGAGAATGTAGAGGTTAGGAAAAAATGTAGTGAATGTAGAGGTTAGGAAAGAATCCTGCAAAGCAGGCGTTGATTATGCAAGAAAGAGTGGAGTGAGCTGGTAAGAAAGACAGTGGAGGAGGCCTGGGAGGAGATCAAGGCATTTTGCTGTCTTCTGGTCTAGTCTCATCTACTCTATTTTGGTCCATAAAATTAACTATGGCTTTGCCCACAATGCACTTTGTTGGATTGATTTCAAGTTCATTCTTTTGATCTTGAATGCCCTCACACAATCAAATTGGTCATATTTTTACCACGTATTGACCATGTTTTCTTTGCTTCCAAACCCCCAGGCCAAGAGTCTCAGTCCTTAAGATTCCCTTCTCGGTTGCTAAAAGATTTCTGTTTGCATTTTGCCCAAATGATCTCTCTGTATCTCCTTCTTGCCCGTGCTTAGTCTTCAAATAAGCCAAGAGATTTTCTGCTCACTGTTTTCTCTGTGAAGGTGGAAAGACACATTGCTTGATATTTATTTTCTTCAATTCTCTTCTCAAAAATCTCCTTATTGGAGAGGATTTCCTTAAGTGGCAATCCCAAATTCCAGCCTAGCCCTCAATGTTCCTTCTCTAATCTCTTTCTTTTTCTTTCTCTCTTCTCTATTATCCATCTTATCTATCTAAATTAAATATGAATGCATGAGGGAAAGACTTTATGTTCTCAGTGGCTACAGCAGTGCCTAGCACATAGTGGGCACTTAAAAATATTTGTTGGACAGTGCATGACTTATATTGATTTACCCAGCATGGATTCTTGGCAGTATCATGAATTCAGGAAGAAAATAACATGAAACTTAATTCTCTGTGCTTCAGGATACCATTGTAAGGCATATATGCTGCTATAGTCTGAATGTGTCCTCCCAAAAATTCAAATGTTGAAATCTTAACCGCTAATGTGACGGTGTTAGGAGGTGGGTCCTTTGGGAAGTCATGAAGTCATGAGAGTAAAGCCTCATGGATGGGATTAGTGTCCTTTAAAAAGAGAACCCAGAAAGCACCCTCACCTCTTTCATTATGTGAGGACACAGCAAGAAGGCATTGTCTATGAACCAGAAAGTGGACCCTTGCCAGACGCTGAATCTTCTAGTGCCTTGATCTTATACTCCCAGCCTCCAGAACTGTGAAAACTGTGAAAAGTACATTTCTGTTGTTTATAAGCCACCCAGTTTTTTGGTATATTCTTATAATATCCTGAATTGACTAAAATACGTTTTCCTGCCTTCTCATACTTCTCATATCAAAAGAGCAAAATTGAGTTCATCCATTAGTGGGAATCATATAATATTATATGCCAATCTTGTAAGGAGTTTTTCTTACCAACCGATTTTTATAATTAATTTTGAAACCAAACTGACTTGTCGCCCTTGAGTATTGATAATTATTAGATGTCAAATTAATACACTTTACAATATTTGTGGTGTAAATATTATAGAAACAATTGATATTTTCTAGATTTGTTTCTAATTAAGCAAGAGGAGAAAAGTTAGTAATAACTTATTTTTGTCCACATCATGACTATTTAGAATTACTACGTGAAATCGGTTTACCTCTAAAAAGCTACCACTTTTTAAATAAAGGTAGGGTTTTATTTATTCACCATAGCCATTGAAAAACTGTAAAACAAAAGTAAATTTTTAAAAATTGTTGGGGGAGCAACAAAATTAATCAGAAGTAAAAGAAAATCATTAAGTTTCTTTAGATTTGCATATTCAATTAACAAGATCATTTTTAATCTTAACGTATTTTTACAGTAACATCAATCATTGTTCATATATACTCAGAAATGCATGCAATTAAGAAATAAAATCAAACAAACCCAAGCATGACTGAAAGATATAAATATATTGACTGAAAAGATACCGGGAGTTAAAGAAAGATTTTTAAAGTTGCCAAGTCTTTGAAATGATAGTATTCCAAGGAGGTGAAACTGAAAAATGTTTGCTTTAATTATTTTTCTTCTTGCTCAAGGACATACATGGTTCCTACTCTAGCAAGATGATAAATGCTAGAAACCACAAGGCAAAAATACACATGATCTTAGATATGTATACTAGAGTAAATCATTGGAAGACATTGATCTGGTCAACTAAATACAATGTAGATTCTGTCATTACCTAAAATGTATTGGAAGACATGTCAAGTTAATGCATTCTTTTTAAAAAAATTATTATTATTAATTTATTTATCTATTGTGGGGTACAGTTAAGGGTTAGGAATACAAATATGCTCCGTTCAGGCACCCTTGTTAATAAGAGGTGTCTCCCCATCCACAGACAGAAATTTACTACCGTTAATCCCATCTCCCTTCCCCTCACCCACATAGTTTCCCACCGCTGTCAGTCATTTTCTTATAGTATTACATTGGATGTTCAAGGTCCACTATATGAGTGAGAACATGTGATACTCAGATCTTTCTTTCTGTGAGAGATCACTCAGTATTACAGTCGCTAGTTCCGTCCAGGTTGCTGCAAAGTTCATGATTTTGTTCTTTTTTATGGCTGCATAGTATTCCATCGTGTATATGTACCACATTTTTTAATCCAGTCCTCTTTTGATGGACAGCATGGTTGCTTCCAGGTTCTTGCTATTGTGAACAATGCTGCGATAAACATACGTGTGCAGGTATCTTTTTTATAGAGTGATTTGAGTTCTTTAGGGTATATTCCCAGTAGGGGGATTGTGAGGTCATATGAGAGGTGGATATTTAGAGCTTTTAGGAATCGCCATACTGTTTTCCACAGAGATTGCACTAGTTTGCACTCCCACCAACAATGTAGAAGTGTTCCCTTTTCACCACACACTCTCCAGCAACTGTTATTTTTTGAGTTATTGACAATTGTCATTCTGACTGGAGTTAGGTGGTATCTCAGTGTGGTTTTGATTTGCATCTCCCTGATGATTAGTGAGGTTGAACATTTCTTCATATGTCTGTTGGTTGTTCGGATGTCTTCCTTTGAGAAGTGTCTGTTCATATCTTTTCCCCACTTTATAATGGGGTTGTTTGTTTTTTTCTTTTCAGCACGTTTGAGTTCCTTGTAGATCCAAGATGTTAAGCCTTTGTCAGACCTGGAATTGGCAAATACTTTTTCCCAGTCTGTAGGCTGTCTCCCTGCTCTCTTGATGGTTTCTTTGGTTTTGCAGAAGCTTGTCAGTTTAATGAGGTCCCACTTGTCTATCTTCTCTCTTATGGCCTGTGCGTTTTGGGTTTTGTTCAGGAATTGGATGCCAGTTCCAATTTTCATGAGGGTATGTCCTTCATTTTCTAAGGTTCTTATGGTTTGAGGTTTTACATTTAGGTCTCTGATCCATTTAGAGTTAAGTTTTGTGTATGGGGATAGATAGGGGTCCTGCTTCAATCTTCTGCATGTGGTCAGCCAGTTTTCCCAGCACCATTTACTGAATAGGTTCTCCTCTCCCCAGTGGTAGGTGGTGGAGGCTTTGTCAAAGATGAGTTGGTGGAGAAATTGAGGTTTTGCTTCTGGAATCTCAATTCTATTCCATTGGTTTATATGCCTGTCCCTATACCAATACCAAGCTGTTTTGATGATTGTAGCTTTATAGTAAAGTTTGAAGTCTGGTAATGTGATACCACCTGCTTTGTTTTTTTTTGCTAAGGATTGTTCTGGCTATTCTTGGTCGTTTGTGTTTCCATATGAATTCCTGTGTTGTTTTTTCCAGGTCAGAGAAGAATGTTGCTGGTAATTTGATGGGTATTGCATTAAATATGTAGAATGCCTTAGGTAAGATGAACATCTTCACAATGTTGATTCTTCCAATCCATGAGCATGGGATATTTTTCCACTTGTTTGTGTCATCTTTGATTTCTCTGAGCAGTGTTTTGTAGTTTTCATTGTAAAGGTCTTTCACGTTTCTGGTTAGGAAGATGCCAAGGTATTTCATTTTTTTGGTGGCTATTGTGAATGGGATTGTGGTTTTTATTTGAGTTTATGTTTGTTTATTATTGGTGTAAAGAAATGCGATTGTCTTTTGCACATTTATTTTATATACTGAGACTTTACCAAAGTCCTTTATCAGTGTAAGGAGGTTTTTGACAGATTCTCTTGGGTTTTCAAGGTACACAATCATGTCACCTGCAAAGAGAGATAACTTGACTTCCTCTTTTCCTATTTGGATACCCCTGATTGCCTTCTCTTCTCTGATTGCTCGAGCCAGGACTTCCAATACTATGTTGAACAGTAGGGGTGAGAGTGGGCATCCTTGTCTTGTTCCAGTTTTCAGGGGAAATGGTTCCAATTTTTGTCTGTTTAGGAGTACGCTGGCTGTGGGTTTCTCATAGTTGGCTTTTACTATTTTGAGGTATGTTCCCCGTATGCCTAGATGTTCGAGGGTTTTTATCAAGAAGATGTGCTGGATTTTATCAAAAGCTTTTTCTGCATCTAATGATATAATCATGTGGTTTTTGTTTTGACATCTGTGATGTATTTAATTACATTTGTGGTTTTACAAATGTTGAACCAGGCTTGCATCCCAGGGATGAAGCCTACTTGGTCATGATGAATGATTTTTGAGATGTGTTGTTGAATCTGGTTCGCTAGGATCTTGTTGAGAATTTTAGCATCTATGTTCATCAAATATATTGGCCTGTAGTTCTCTTTCTTTGTTGGGTCTTTGCCCGGCTTGGGTATCAATGTGATGTTGGCATCGTAAAATGATTTAGGGAGAGTTCCATCTTTCTCAATCACCTGGAATACCTTCAGTAGGATTAGTATCAGCTCCTCCTTAAATGTCTTGTAGAATTCTGCTGGAAAGCCATCTGGTCCAGGGCTTTTTTTTGTAGGTAGTTTTATTACGTGGTCGATTTCCTTGATTGTTATTGGTCTATTTAGGGCCTCAATTTCTTCTTGTTTCAACCTAGGCAGGTTGTGTGATGACAGAAAGTCCTCCATTTCAGAAAGGTTTTCAAGTTTGTTTCCATACAAGTGTACATAGTAGTCTCTAATGATCTTTTGTATTTCTTTAGGATCAGATGTGACTTCATCTTTTGTGTTTCTGATTGTGTTTATTTGGGTTTTTTTCTCTCTTTCTCTTGTTCAGTCTAGCGAGGGGACCATCGATCTTGTTTATCCTTTCCCCCTCCCTACTTTTTCCTTCCCTGCACATCACTGTCTTCTTTAATTCTGTTATTCAGGGGTGGAGGGGTTGCTTTTACTTCTGTTTGTTCAATCTCCTATTCTTCTTTATGTATGTCCTCTTACTTTGTTCAATTCTGGAGTTTCCCTGTAGGCTGTGGGTGGTCCTTTTTGCAGTTTTGAGGTTTACTTAAGGGGGGAGCTGTGATTCAGAATCTATCTGCAGGTCCTGATATCTACTGACAGGTGTATGAATAATCTGAAACCCATTTCCCACTGCCTTGGAATCTGTCCGTGCAGTGGGATTGTAGGTTTACTCCCTGAAAATAAAATGTGGTTAACAGAGGGAAGAGAATGGAGCAGGCAGTGGGGGGGAAGAGGGGGATGGAGAGAGAGAGGGGTAAGGGTGAAAACAGACGAGTGTACCAACAAATGGAGAGAGAGACAAACATTGAAACAGATAAAAACAATAGACCACGGCTACAAACTAACCAACTCCCATACAAAAAAAAACTAAAACATACAATGTTGCTAACATACAAGTTTACCAACCTCCTTATTGGTGTGCTATTCCTCTATACAAAGATATGGTTTACAGAGAGAAGAAAATAAAAGAAGGGAAAAGAAGGAGAAAAAAAAAAGGGAAGGGGGAACAAAACAGACGGAATAGAATCAAGTCAGTAGACTAACAGAAAACGAAAAGTTTCAGACCTTGAAGCCCCTGCAAGCACACTCTGAGACTTTTCGTTTAAGTCAAATGTCCTTTCAGCTCTGATTTCCAGCTGTCTTTTAAAGCTAGTAAGTTTGTTCAAGGTCAGGATCAGTTGCCCCTGGCCTGCTGTGAAGGGAAGTTCAGATCATCACTCAGTTCCCCACTGCCCCGTTCACTACTCAGATCTGACCTGTCTCTGTCAAGCTTCCATTTTCCCCTTTCGGTGTTGTTACCTTGAATCGCCAGCAGGGGCTGTTATCCCTTGCTACAGATGGTCTTTATCACAGCTGCTCACCCGCCCCTAAAGGGAGGGAGATGTTGCCTGGAGGCACACAGGAGGAGACCCAAGGTCTGCCAGGATGTCCAGTGGTAGTAGACCTCAGCAGATCTTGCTTGCAGGGGCTTCAAGGTCTGAAGTTGTGAATTGCCTCAGGCATGGTCTTGCGATGTGTAATGGCTGCCTTGCGGTGGGGGCTGTGGCTCACCTCAGGCACTGACGGTCCGATGTGGAATGGCTGTTTCAGCAGTGGCGGCAGCAGCGGCGGTGGCTGGCCTCAAACACAGGTGGAGTGATGTGTAATCAAGTTAATGTGTTCTTAACAACTTTTTCTTTTAGTTGAAGTCTCATTCTTGTTGCCCAGGCTGGAGTGCAATGGCACATTCACTGCCACCACAGACTCGACCTGCAGGGCTTAGGCAATCCTTCTGCCTCAGCCTTTCAAGTAACTGGAACACCAGACACACGCCACCACACCCGGCTAGTTTTTGTGATTTATTGTAGAGACGAGGTCTCACCAAGTTGCCCAGGCTGGTCTCAAACCCCCGGGCTCAGGCAATCGTCTTCCCTCGGCCTCCCAAAGTATTTGGATTTCAGAATGAGCCACCGTGCCCAGCCAACAGCTTTCAAGTAGATATTTCCTTTGCTTTCCATTCCTCGTAGATAGAAATGACTGATACTCAAAGGGTTTTGACAGGTGTTGTCAATTCTTAAATAGAATGATGATCAATATTAATAAAGTAAGAATAAACATTTAAATCTACCAATCTGCAAGGTATAAACATTAGTCTACAAGTTCAGGAAGGCAGAGGCTAGAAGATACAAGCAGACTACTATCCACTTTTCCATCTCTCTGTTATAATTCCTGAATATGGACAATTAAAATAAATACAGTAGCTTTATTTTTTTCTTCCACATATTTTGTTGTTGTTACTTCTTTTTACTATTTACAAAGTTACCTAGTTGGTAAACACAGCTATATACCCTTACATGCACAAGAATACCTTGTACATTTAACATTGAAAGCCACAACAGAAGATGCTGGTTTTTGGACTAAAACATTATAAATACCTGCAGGATTACCCAGATGATCTAATTTGCATTGTCTGGTTATAATTTCATAATCAATCCAAAGTGATTGAGCTTGAATTGCCAACATTTTCATCTCAAAATGCTAACATTTAGAGTATAGTAAAACAAACTTTGCTAAATGTCTTTTGCTGGCTTTTTCTTTTAAATTTCTTTCTAGATTTTTCAGTAACAATGCTGAGATCAGATCATATTAAAAATTAATTGACATTATAATTTGAAAAGTTTTGGAAATGTTTGGTGCTGTACTTTTGACAGAGAATTTTATGACATTGAACTAGATGGTCAAGATACAATTTATTCTTTAGAAATGGATCCTGTAATCTGTGTCCAATTGAGCTGAATTTTCTCCCAGATGGATTTTGTCCAAATCTGTGTCCTCTGAGAATAATTGGTTCAGTCATTGCAATAGTTGGTCTCCATGCAACTGGAGAGGAAAAACATTCTGTTGGGATAGCTTCCCATGAAAAACAAAGCTGACTCTGTGTGCTCTCCAAGAGGTGAAATGTAGGTAGAGGAAGAGGAGATAAATCTAAAATAAGAAAGGAGATGATAAGAAAATCACATAGCCTCATGCTTCTAGGTTTTGCTCCCTTTCCCCCTCACTTTCCTGAGGACATGAAATATGCTTTTCTTAAAACAAATATAAATAAATCCACAGTGCTGAAATAAAGAACCTGAGAGTAGGAATTTATCTCAACTTTCTGCCAGTTTATCCATTGTAAAGTTGCTATAGTTACATAGAGCATGGTGTATTCCCTGCCCTCCAAAAAAAAACCAAGTCATTTATTTTATTAAAGCAGATTTTAGACATATTTCCACAATTCCACCAAGAATATATTGCTGAACCTTATGAAATTTCCAACATTCAGCCATAACAACTTTGTATGTGTGCAACACAATGTATTCAACACAATGTATTTCTGCAAATTGGTTGAATTAATTTAGAGGAATAAATGAATGTTCTTAAAAAATAGACTAGGGGACTCAGGGTACTTGTGTTTTGCTTAGTATCATGGTTTAGCATGCTTAAGCTCCTTGCCTCTTGTGTTATGCATTATAAACTTCTTCTATATCTCCTCTACTGCTGTACACGAATGATTATAATTACCCCCAAGCCTTTGAAAGTAGATGTGTTCAGGTGACTACTTCATTACTCACAGGGAGACATGATTGGAAGGAATGCATCTTGCGTCTGGGCTGAAGCATTTAATCACCACTGCTTAACTCTCCAGGAGTCTCTTCTTATGCTTCTGCAAAGCCTAGCAGCTCGTGTTGAGATGGTGACATCGTAAGATGGCAGACCCTTCATCAGCCAGGTCTGTGAATCATAAGGATCAGAAGGGCCTGTCTACTAACCACATTGAATGTAGACTTAAGCAAGAAATAAACCGTTGCTGTTATAAGTCAATGAGATTTTCAAGTGGGTAGATACTATAATTAAACTAATTTATTCTGACTAATAAGTCTCTGGGAAAAGAAACCAAAACCTTATGGTGTCAGGCGATACTCAGTAATGCTTGGTGTTGATAAGATTAGAGTCAACATTTAGCTGCTTAAAATTGAGAAGTTGTAAATGATCATTCCAAATACTTTGATGGCAGAGATTCCTATCCATTAGAATTCTATTTGGAAACATCTTTTCCTGGGAGATTATCAAAACTCCTGACATTATAAGTAGTCAAACCCTTCCTCGCTTAATGTGTGGTTATGATAGATTTCATTAAGTCAGAACCCCTGAGACTAAGGTGAAGGTCTCTAGAGTAGTACAGTTTTCAGTTTGGTCTGAGCAATAAAGGAATTGTGGAAACATCTTGAGTATTAATAAACATTCCTAATATCACTAGCAATTAATAATAAATGGCACTTAGAACTGACAATCCAAAGTCAATACATGAAAATGTCATCTTTTTAGAGTGAAGTTATTTTGACATATTAAATTCTAATAATATTAAACACAGCTGTCACTTCAGTGTATGTAGTGATGACTCAGTTAGGTAAAATTAGGATCATGGCCACTGGGAAAAATTAAAAGACAGACATGACAGAAAGAAGGAAGGGTTGATCTCAGTAGAAAATGGAAGAAAATGTAAATTCATACAGAGCATTTACTTCAAGGTTACCCCCCAAGAGGAGAAAAAGTCTTTCAATCTCTGTATTTGTAGGTATAATTATAAACGTAGTCTAATCTTCTTTTCAATTTTAAGAAACCTAGTAGACCAAATCTGAAAACTAATGCAATAGAAATAAGCCCAAGCTGCACAATTTTTGGTAAGATAAAACACTTTTGCACAAAACACACAAATGAACAGCATAAGCTTTGCTCCTATTTCTGGCTACTCTTTTAAGCAAGCTGTAGATTTCACAATCAACTTTTGCACAAGTCCTTGTTTTATGATAATAAAGTCTATTGACAGCATTTGTTTTGCAGCTCTGTGTTGTCCCAATCTAATTTGAAATTAAAATAACAGTCATTAAAAAGGAACAAAAGGAAAAAAGGGCATGAGATGAATTAGAATTGTTTAGTCTGGACAATAAACGGGGCTTTCATTTTCAAGAAATCTGATTTTGTACAAAGTATTTGCTTCTTAAAAACAGAAACAATAGTTGGAAATGCTTGTGTTATATCACATTTAGAAAAAAACATGTTTTTAGAGGATTTAAAATTTTTGCTTGAGGAAGAATTCCATAACCTATGATAACTTAAAGAAAGGTAATGCTATGACATGAGCAGAACTTGTCTTTTCTGTTTTCCCCCTTCATTTTGCTCCTCAGTGTCTGTACCTTAATACCTGTCCTTAGAAAGCTTAGGGGTCCCCACGCTTTCTGGCATCTATCCTTTTCTGTATTCCTAAGTCCCCTCGGGATCTTATCTCTACTAGAATGGTTATAAAGTGAGATCAGAAATTGTTACTCTAACAAATATTCACTCTGCTATTTTCAGGGCTCAAAGACTTCTCAGTGGAATTTACCAGATTTCAGAGTCTTCCGGTTTAACATGGGCTCTAGCTTGTCACAGGGAACTCTGGCTGTACCACAGCTCTTTGAAAAGCAATACTTGTCTTCTTCTCTGGGCTGGACTTTTGGGAGATGGAGGAACAGTGAAATCATGATGAAAGGTGTCTTCCTTGATGTTGTTTAAATGCAATTCTCTGATGACTTGGACTCTGCTCTGTGTCATTCGGAAGTTAGAAGAATGAACCAGGAGATGAGGAATGAGAGGAGGACTAAGGTAGACGGGCTATGACCAAGAGCAAAGTGTATACTCATTAGAGGCTGTTTTGGCATGCCCAGCCTGTGTGGATGGGAACCACCTATGGCCAGGCTAGGAGACAGAGTCCTGATACATTGCAAACAGGCATGCAAGATGCATGTACTTTTAGTGCCCTGAAGTCATCTTGTGTTGCACACGTGTGGTCTCTGTGCTTAGAAGTTATTATTGAGCACTTTATATGCTTGATAAATAAAGCCTATATGGACACAGTATATAACTCTAACTCACTTCCAGGCAAAGTTGATTCCAGTGGCCTACCTCTTGTCTTGCATCGTTTACTGAAATACCATTGCTTTTCTTTGTTGGTCTACTTAATGAGGCAAGTTTTCAAAGTTTTAGTTGTCGGCTCCCTAAACATCTCATGCTCCCCACTCCTCCTTGGTTTCATAAAGAAGAATGCTGCTTTTTTTTTTTTTTTTTTAACAATCTCTGTGAGCATCTGATAAAGGCCTAGTATGATTCTGCAAAACAGCACAGTAACAAAATTCTTAAGACCTTGTGGGTTTGGCTCCCCCCACAAGATATATATTAAATTTATTAAGAAGATGAAATGTAACCTTATTAAAGATAAAATATAACATCAATTTGAGATCATAGATTTTTTAGCTCAAGTGTATTTTGGTAGCTATGAGCATGTTCAGAATCTGAAGTGACTTTAAGTTGTGACTGATTTGAACACTTTGTTGGAGTTCTCTTGTCATGCAGCAAGTTGAAGGGCACAGACCTGTGAGTGCTGGTTGGCATTCTTGCCTACTACAGTTCAAACCCTAAACCTGGAATCTGTCTTTACACAGCGGGCCTCACTAAAGGCCCTGAGGTGTGTGTATACATAGAATAATACGGATCTGATTCCACTGAGAAGAAAAAGGCTCAAAGCCCTTGCCTTACCCATGGTGGGTCAGTAGCCTCCTTAATAGGAAGGACAAAAAAAAATCAGTCTGGTTACATAGGACCTTAAAATTCATATGTATAATTATGCAAATTTATCTATTGTTGACAAAAACACAGCATATTGATTGTTGCTGTTGGACTTTGCATTTGAATAATTGAGAGCAAATTCCTCTCTTTTTATACCTACCTTTGTCCCTGTGCCTTCTCCAAAAGCCTTTCAAACTAATTGCTTTGCGTATCCTATAATCTGACATCAGAGAATTACTCAAGTACAAATTGCCCCACTTCTCAAGAAAAGTGCACTGCTATATAATTGAAACCATTTCAAGTCTTTTGCAAACCTATTATGAAGAACTGAGTTTTTTAGTCTACTTTTATTTATTGTTGGAACCAGCTCTTCTCTTTAAGTGCCTCCTGTGTTTCTGGAATGTGTACGTGTGTCAGGACAGGGGCTGAAGGTGTGTGTGGGGGAGGGGGTAGACAAACATTGGCTTCTTTTCTTGAGGAGAATGAAAACTCAGCTTTAAAGGTTGTTTCATGAGTACTTAGAATTGGCTAAAAGTAGTCAAAAATGAATGAAGGGGATTGGACTCACGACAATCCCCTTCCTGTGTGTTATGTGCTAAATAGTGTCCCCACACATTTGTAGGTTGAAATTATAACCCCCTGGACATTGGATGTGACTGTATTTGGAAATAGGGTTGTTTAAAAAAAATAACTAAGTTAAAATGAGGTCACTAGGGTAGGCCCTAATCCAACAGGGCAGGTATCTTTATGAGAATCAGAGTTAGGATTCAGACACACACAGAGGGGTAAGCACAGAAAGACACGGGGAAAAGACAACTGTGTACAAGTCAAGGAGAGTGGCTTCAGGTGGAACCAACCCTGCACACACCTTGCTCTCAGACTTCCATTCTCCAAAACTGAGAGGAAATAAATTTATGTTGTTTAAGCCTCCTGGTCTGTGGTCCTTTGTTATAATAGCATGAGCACACTTGTATACTATGAAAAAATACTATTTGGAGGTGGGCCAAGGGAAGCCTGAACTTGAGTGTAGCAGTCTATCAAAAATAATTCAAGAGACCTAGCACATACCCACCCTTGATGAGATAAAAGTATGGGCCAAGGGACTATAAAACTATACCTTCAGGCATCTCAGTCGACTGAATAATGACTTCCCAAAGATTTCCATGCCCTAATCCCCAAAAATTGTGAAGTTGTTGCATTCCACAGCCATAGGAAATTTGCAGATGTGATTAAAGTTATGACTTTAAAGTATGAAAATTATCCTGGATTATCTGAATGGGCCCAATTTAATCACTTGAGCTCTTTAATATAAGAGGAAAGCAGAAGAGTCCGTTTGATAGATGTGGCAGAAGAGAAAGAAATGCATGCATCATTGCTGGTTCTGTGATGTGGCTGGCTACTGCAAGGTCTGTAGAGATGCGTTAGGAGCTGAGGGAGCTCCTACTGAGAGCCAGAAAGGCAACAGGGACCTCAGTCTTACAATTGCAAGGAACCAGATTGTACCGACAACCTAACTGAACTTGGAAATGGATTCTTCCCAGAGCCTCCAAATAAGAGCCCAGCCTGATCCTAAGTAGAGAATTTAATGGGATCATCCAGATTTTTGACCCACAGAATGGAGAATACATGAGTATTGTTTCAAGCTGCGGAATCTGTGGAAACGTGTTATAGTAGCAACAGAAAACAAATACAGGTGTATCTTACCACAGTTTGGGTTCTCTATCTGATGAATTCAGATGATTTTGGTCCTGACTTGACAAAGTGTAGTCTGTGGACCATCAACCTATTCATCACCCAAAGCTTGTTTGAAATGCAGAACCATGGGCCACATCCAGACATCTTGAATTAGAACTTGCATTTGGATAGGATGCCCAGGTTATTTGTGTGCACACCCCAAAACTACCTCTATTCATTCAGAAACCCAACCAAGATAAGGGACTATGTTCTTCTTTATTTAGTAACATCATGAGAGGCTTCAAAATTATTTAGATTAAATAAAAGATACAAATGGCCCAAAATACATGGAAAACTACTCAACATCAATAATCATCAGGGAAATACAAATTTAAACCACGATGAAGTATCATCTCACCTCAGTTAGAATAGCTATTATAAAAAAGACAAAAAATGTCAAATTCTGGTGAAGATTCGGAGAAGAAGGAACTCTTAGACACTGCTGGTAGGAAAGTAAACTAGTACAGCCACTATGGAGAACAGCATGGAGGTTCCTCAGAATACTACAAATAGAACAACCAAATGATCCAGCTATCCCATTACTGGGCATTAGTCCAAAGAAAATGAAGGGACATGAGTATATGGAAGAGACATCTGTACCCATGTTTAATGCAGCACTACTCACACTAGCCAAGATATGGAGTCACCTTAAGTGTCCAACAACTGATAAGGGAATAAAGAAAATGTGGTATATACACACAATGGAATATTACTCAGCCATATAAAGAATGAAATCCTGTCATTTGTGACAACATAGATGGAACTGGAGGCCATTATGTTAAGTGAAATAGCTAGGCACAGATAGTCATGTTTAGAAGCCAGATGAAGGGAGCATTTTGACATAACATGTTCTCACTTATATGTGGAAGCCAAAAAGAAAAAGAAAAAGAAAGAAAAGAAAAGAAAAGAAAAAGAAAAATTGACTTTACAGAAGCAAAAAGTAGAGCAAAGAATAGCAGAGGGTGAAGTGAAGGGAGGAATAGGGAGACATTTGTTAAAGGATATCAAATTACAGCCAGTAGAAAGAGTATGTTCTAGTGTTCTATAGCACTATATGATGACTATAGTTACCAATAATATATAGTTTCAAATAGCTAGAATGAGAATATTGAACATTCCCAACACAAAGAAATAATAAATGTTTGAGATGATAGGTATGCTAATTATCCTGATCTGATCACTATACATGGTATGTATCAAAATATCACTGTGTACCTCACGAATATATACAATTACTGTGTGTCAATTAAAAACATTTTTAATTAAAAATTCATTTAGATAGAAAAAATAGAGCTCTACATAGACTATGTAATATTTCATAATCTTCAAAATGACTTTAGCCTGAATCTTGGTATTTTCAGTTCCAAATTTTTTTCTCTGTGCTTGCTAATCCAGGGGGGGGGGAGGGGGGGAGGGGCAGCCATTGTTCTGAAGGAGTAAGGCTGAGATCAGAAGCCAGAGAGTATTAGACATTTAAAAAACTGCCTTAAAATCCTTCCTTTCATCGTGTAAACCTCTCCTGTTTCTGAAGTCTCTAACTAACTCCTGTCAGTTGCTAGTATCTATTATCCTCTGAATCTAGTCAGTTTTTTGGAGTCTGAGTCAGTTTTTCCTCTCTTGGTTTACCAATGCCTTAAACCCTGACTGATCACTTCCCTTTGACAAAGGCTCCAGGGAGTTCGTGGCAATCCACTCACCTCAGCCTCCCAAAGGCGCGGGATTACAGGCTGAGCCACCGAGCCCGGCTTCTTTTTTTTTTTTGAGTTGGAGTCTCACTCTGTCGCCCAGACTGGAGCGCAGTGGCTGCTTCCAGTCACCGCAGCCTCGATCTGCCGGGCTCCGGCGATCCTTCTGCCTCAGGCTTCCAAGTAGCTGGAACTACAGGCGTGCGCTACCAAGTAGCTGGAACTACAGGCGCGCGCTACCACGCCCGGCTAATTTTCTGATTTATTGTAGAGATGAGGTCTCGCCAAGTTGCCCAGGCGGGTCTCGAACCCACAGGCTCAGGCAATCCAGTCACCTCAACCTCCCAAAGCCGTGGGATTACAGGCTGAGCCACCGAGCCCGGCTCATAATTGTGCTTTCTAAGAGTCAAACTCAGATAGCTATCTGAAAAAAAGAAAATTGATTGCAGTTCAATGAATACATTTGACAACTAATCCAGGTAGATTTGGGAGTCACCTGATGAAAAAAAACTGCTTCCAATGGCTTGAGGATATTCATTTGATATGAAATTATCTTATGACTTTAAGTATTGTAAACTGCCTGCTTATTTTTTTTACAGTAAAACAATTGAATGTTGCTTCAATCTTTACATCTATAAAAATGTCTATGAATGGTTATTAAACTCCTACTATAATGAAGACAGTCACGCTGTGGTGGAATTCATGTTCTGTGTGAGATTTAAATATATGAACAAATATACATGATACAGTTTGTTGAAAACTGCAAATGGATGCATTTAATAAAGACTATGACTGAAATGTGTGCTTTTCAGTGGTCAGGGATAGAGAGCAGAGTCACCAGGGAAATGTAAATTACATTACAATAAAAAAGTATGCATAACTTCCTCTCATTAATACATATCACTACAGAAGTGATACGATGAGTTAGAAAGTTGCACATATATCTGATTAAAGGCTTACATACTGAGTACACGAGTGGGTGACACAAAAAAACCGGAATTATTTTTGGCGGGTGGGTCTCTTGTAGTACAGGCTCCTGCTACTAGGTACATGTTCTAGGAAGTCACTGGCATCCGTATACTAGCTAGCGTTGTTGTGAATGGTTATGTTTGGCTTCAGTGACTTTTTTTTGGAGATTCTTTCTATGCATTTACCTATTTCATGATGGGTGATTTATGAGAGCACCTGCCCACCCTGTGCTGTGTGTTCAGCAGCTTTTGACCAAAAACGGCATATGACCCCCATGCCCCACCCTCCCTATTCACGTGATCTAGTCATGAGTGACTTTTTTGTTTCTCAGATGAAAAAATTCTCAAAGGGAAACGTTTTGACAATATGGAAGAGGTGACATAAAAACATGGTAGAAGCACTAAAAAGCATCAAAGTTGAAAGCACTAAAAAGCATCAAAGTTGATAAGTTCAAAAATTACTTTGAGCAATGGAAAAAGCATCTAGACAGGTGTATTGCATCTAATGAAGAGTACTTTGAAGGTCAAAGTTTAAACATGTAAGAATAAGTACACAATTTTTAATAAATAAATTCAATTTTTGGGGGTCCCCACTAGTATAAACAACTCCTATGAATCAATATAAAACCATAGAAAATGCAATAGAAAGATGGGCCGGGATAGGCAGTTTAAAAAGAGACTGCATAAATAACCAATCAACATATTAAAAGCATCTCAAACTTATTAGTCATCAGAGGAATTCAAATTGAAGCCACCATGCGATACCACTACACAACCTCTAGAATTTTCTAAAATGAAAAAGACAACATCAGATTTCAGTGACGATGTGGAACAACTGGAAATTTCATACTTGACAGGTGGGAGTATGTACTGGTCAGTTTGTAAATCTGTTTGGCAGTATCTACTAAAGTAGAATGTATGTATATTTTACAGGCCAGCAATTCTACTTTCAGAAATCCACACATTTGTTCACCATAGGTATAGAAAGCAGTGTTCTTGGCAGAGCTATTTATAATCACTTCTAATAAGAAACAATCCAAATGGTCACCAGCCATAGACTGAATAAGAAAACATTGAGAAAGTCTTGATTAACAAAAAGTTTTTCTGACTAGATGTCAAACCATGAGTTGAATCTCATCCTTGATTTGGTCCGTTTGCTTCTGTAGGTTAGTATTATGTAAATTTCTTTACCTTAACATACTTCCTAGCACCTTGAATTTCCCTATCTATGTTTCTGGCTATTCACTGGGGTATTTCCTGGTGTTCACCTAGTTCCCAGCACAGAATAGATGCCTGTAGAACTTCAGAAATACATGTCTGCCAGAAAAAAAATAAAATAAAAACTTCTCACACAGTGGAAGCATTTCCTGCTATTGTTTTTTCCTTTGAGGCTTTACTCAAAGGGTCATTTTTAAATGTTTAAAGGAGATTTAATTACAAGATAAAATATCTGTTATGTGATGTCTCTAACATTTATGTAGGCTAATTGGATTTTGCTACTGAGAAAAGATGAATGGATTTTGGGGAATGAGAATTGAAGTTCTTTCTTCCCATATTAAAAGGCATTACTAACTGGTCATAAGAGGCACCTCAGATAGTAAAGTTCTTGGTTGTTTTCTTTGACCTCTATTTACTTTTAAAATGACCAGTGAAGGACTGTCATCTCTGAAAACTTGTTATCCTCCAGAATTTGGTAAGAAAGGCAGCCTTCTGAAGAGGAGGAGATGATATTGATTATTATTTATTTAATAATATTATTGTAATAACAAATTGCCTTGAGCTATCTCCTCTGGAGATGTGGAATTCATAATCCTGGTATAAAATTGTCATTTTTAAAGAATCCTTGAGATTAATTGGTATTACCACAAAAATAGGGAATGACAATATATTTCTGGTAACTTATTGAGCCCTTATCCTTGAACTCCTAAACAAAGGTAGGATCTATCCTTAAAAATGCATTTCAAGAGGTCATATGAAGAGGAAAACCTTTTGTTGTTCTCTTTCTCTGCTCTGAATAGAAAGTAGGCACAAGCAAAAAAAAAAAAAAAAAAAGAAGTAGGCACAAGTTTAATTTGGGGCACAGGAGCATAAATAGAAGTCTGGCTTCTTGTTTGTTTCTGGGGTTCTTGTGTTGGCATGTGACCCTGGGCACACAGTTGAATCCTTGTCATCCAGTTACTTAATATGCATAAAGAAGAGACTGCAGTAAAGGAACTTAATCCATTTTGGATATTTGACCGCTGACAGCATTCAAGCCTACAACTCCCCTTCCCCTTCTGTGACCACAAAGAGCAAGATGATAAGGATGGCTGGGACACCTTCTTTTGTGCACAGTAAAGAGTTAAAACTATGTAAGCTCCAGCCAGTGTTTAAGAAGCTTCCCCACAGCCTCATTCTAAGTACGTTAAAAGCTGAGTCACCTCTGTTCTCTGGTCTTTGAAGCCATGTTTGTACCCACTTGGGAAGCTGCCCTGCTCTCCTGAAAAAGTTTCACCATTTTACAAACCTTTTCATACTTTCTTTACACATGTGATGCCATTGGTCTTGACCTCTAATGAAAATTTTGGCTATGCATATGTGTTTGTGGGTGGGTTGGGAGTGTACATCTCACCTGTGTGGAATGACTGCAATAGGTATTAAGTCCTAGCCCTGAGAAATACCATGGAAGAGCCCAGTGTCACTTTGCAGAGTAAACAGAACTATACTCCTTTGAGCAAAGTAATGCTCTCACCCATCTATATTTAAATAACCTGGCTTTTTAAAATATACGTTCCAATAGTAATGTATTTTATTTACTATTTTCTTAGATGCCTTCCACATGGAATTTTATTTTATCTCTATAGCCTGAAGTGATTCTCTTCACTATGAACTGCCATATCATTTTGATTGTCATTCTCTTATACAACTTATTATGTTATTCTTTATACTATGGTTATATAAGTGCATTGCAGAGCTTTGGGGGCAGGAGTTGTCTGCTCATCTTGGGACAGTGCCTTATCAATCCATGGTCACTGAATGTGTGAATAAATTTATTTTGAGTGCCAATAGCAAAGATCTGATAAAAACACAATGTTTTTTATTATGCGACAAGTATTTATACGCATACATTCAAGAAGGTCAGTGTAGAAAACATGTATTCTTGTTCACTAATACTGGACTAAAGAGAGAATGAGCTTTGAATATGGTAGAACTAAGTGACATATGAAAATAATTACAATTCTAGGTTAAGAAACTTTTAATGCATCAGTCAATTTGTCAAGCTCATTGCATGTAATCATTTAAATTACTATTACAGCAATACTGTAAGGTATAGCCTATTTTAACCCCACTGTGCAGATCTGAAAATTGAGTAACAGTGAAGCTAAAGAGAGTGTTATGGATAAATGCTGGTAAGCTGAGATTCCAGACGTATCCACCCAGGTGATCTGGCCATGGTCTTCATGTACATTCTCAGTGGCTGCACTACTCTGCCGTATATAAAATGTGGCAGACAGACTCTAATTTCCTTTTCTTGAGCATAGGCAGGAACTGAAACTTGCTTCTAACCAACCGAATACAGCAGAGAAGATGTTAGGCCACCTCTGTGATTATGTCACATAAGATTGTAATTTCCATATTACTAAGTTCCTCTTTCCTTTGTTGGTGTTGGAGAAATCAGCTGCCATATTGCAGAGGCCCATCTGGTAAGGAACTGAGGGTCATCTTTAGCCATCATCCAAAAAGAAACTGAGGCCTTCAGTCTTTTGGTTCTCAAGAAACTGAATTTATCAACAACAAATGTAAGCTTGGAAGTGGATCCTTTTCCAGTTGAGATTCAGATAAGACCATAGCACTGGCTAACACATTGATTGCAGTCTTGGGAGACCCTGAAATGGAAAATTTAGCCAAGCCAAACCTGTATTCCTGATCCACAGAATCATAATATAATAAATGCATGCTGATTTGAGCCACTAAGTTCATGGTGATTTTTTGCACAGATATAGGTAAGTAATTCAAGTGGATTAGTATGATAAGAGGGAGAAGACTAGATCCTCAGAGCCTTTTATCATTGACAGGTCTATTACTGGTTACTTTTCCTTTTTCTTCTTTCTCAACTTATCTTAGAATAGTGCTTTTTAAACACTCTAATTATAAGAATAACCTGGGGTGCTTGTAAAATGTACAGACTTCCTACGATTAGGAGTCATTGAATTGGGTTGGGAGGGGCCTAGGAATCTGGAATTTCATCAAGACTTTCATGAGATTCTTTTGCTCAGGCAAAGTTGAGAAGCACTATCGTATAGTTCAGCAGTGGATGTTGACCTTCTTTATGCTTTGAATTCCCATAGAGTCTGAGGTGCCTTGTCTGAGCTTGGGGACTGGGATTTTTCTTTGTTTAGATACTCCCCAGGTGATTTTAATGTGCAGCCAAATTTGAGAAATACTGACTTACAGCAAGCCCAAGCAAGCTGATAGCAAATGTCAAGGACTTATTCAAGTATCTATGTTAGTTAAATAATGGGGAAGAAAGATAGAGACAATTAATGCTCTAACAAATACGTGCCTTCATATGAGACTGACTTACTCAAAGCAAGATTGTCAGGTCATCTTTTATCTGTTAAAGTGATTCATTCCAAATAGTAAATGTAACTGCAGGATTCTTACATGTATGACTTTGTGAGTATTAAAATGAGTAAAAGCTGCTAATGAACAGAATGGCAGAATTTGTTTATATATAATTTCCAAATTCTTCTAGAAATTTGAGTGGATGATGCAAAGTGTACATAGACTGATAATTTGTGAGACAAGTACAAAATGAAATGTGGTGCCCCTTGTTCAAAAAGAAGAAAAAGTGCCATCAAAGAAAAAAAATAAAACTTTTTTCTTCCTTCTGCAGTCTCTCACTTGGCTTGTCATAGTGTTTTGTATTTAATGTTGTTCTGAGCAGAGGAAAATTAAAATTTTAAATTATTAGCATGAGTATTACCATTTGTCTTTATATGGTGCAATGCTAGCTTTAAATGGAAATATAAGAACATTTAACTTGTACACTAAAATTACCCAATTTATGTTTTGTAGTGTGATGCATACATATGTATTTTGTTCTTACCAGAATAGTGAAAATGCTGCGCAGAACTAAATCAACTGTTTTTATTTTGCTTCTTTGTATGTGTCATTCTACCAACACTCTACCATTGTGAACTGATGAGCAAAGAAGGACTTAATGGAAAAGAATTTATGGATTCCTCTTTTTTGTCTTTCCTTCTATGTCATTTTTCAGACTAAGTAGTTGGCTGATACAGGGAAGTGACCCAGGGTTTTTTGTCCATGTTTCTCAAAATACCTATGCCTTCTTTCTTAATGTAAAGCAAGTTCTGGTTTCAATGGAAAGCATGGCTTTGCTCAGCTGTCAGCTAACTCAGTTGTAGGTATAACATGCTTGCCTTGCTTTCCTTCTGAGTCTCTGATTTCCCATGCATTGTGGGTCTACCAATCTGCTCATGGGATACTGCATATGCTATCTATAAACAGGGCAGTAAAAAACAGTGGGCATGCATATTGTGTTTGTGCTTTCTCTTCTCATGTGCATGCTCTCTTGTCCCACTGGACTGAATTGGATTGGAATGGATTTCACTTGCAAGACGAGTTCAAAAAGTATTAAGAAAATTTTAATTGTGACATTAAGGCATTAAAACAAGCCCAGAGTTTGTTGCAACTGTTCTAGGAGAACAGAACATGCCACCCCAAGTACACTCCTTTGGTATAAGGATTATTTTGAGCTGATTGTTTTGAGAAACAGTATCCACAACAGAAGCTCTATAAACAGAGTAGAATTACCCTTATGTAAGGGAAATTTACATTTGTAAAGGAAATCTCTATTTGTGCAGATGTCTTCCTCTCTGTACCAGGAAGAGAAGGATGACTTTAAATCATGAGACTCTTCTCAAGGAGAAGGCACCAACTTAAATCTGTATCACAAACCTTATCAATGTTTGTCTTACTTTTCCTGGGCATCTTCCATAATTTGCCTCCCCCACATCCTTCACCTTTTGTTTTATCTGAAGATGGTACTTAAACACAAGTTTTTAGCCATCTTTTTTTTTGAGTTGGAGTCTCACTCTGTCGCCCAGACTGGAGTGCAGTGGCCGCTCCCGGCCACCGCAGCCTCGACCTGCTGGGCTCTGGCGATCCTTCTGCCTCAGCCTTCCAAGTAGCCGGAATTACAGGCATGCGCTACCACGCCCGGCTGATTTTTTGATTTATTGTAGAGATGAGGTCTCGCTGCCCAGGCGGGTCTCGAACCCGCCGGCTCAGGCAATCCACTCACCTCAGCCTCCCAAAGGCGCGGGATTACAGGCTGAGCCACCGAGCCCGGCTTTAGCCATCTTTCCGGCTTTACTCATCTCTAAATTTCTCCCATGTATATATGAGATACACATATTAATAAGCTACTATATTTTTCTCTTGTTAATTTGTCTTTTTTTTTTTTAACAGGGACCCCAATCAAGAACCTAGAAAAATAGAAGGAAAGATTTTCCTCTTCTACTGCACAAGTCCTATGTCCATGAAGCCAGCCCTGGTACTGAATATAACTAATGAGAAGCAGAAAACAAAGGAAAAAAATAAAAACAATTATCAACATTGACATTAGCAAGCAAAAATGATGTAATTGGCTTTGTGACTTCAGAATACGGATGAGATGTTTTTCTTTAACCTTCTTAGAAATTGTCAGTAAGCTGGTGGCCACTCATGTGCCTCTGACACTACTTCCCAGCAGATACTTTTGCTTCATGATTATGATGTGCAAGTTGAATCAATGAATATTCGTGACAAGATGTAAAGCATTTTATAAGATGGTGGAAATGGAGGGTGAGTAAAAAGAAACATGTATTTTGATTTTGATTCTCTGGTTACAGCTTTCAGGATCTGAGTTTGGAGAATACTGTTTTGGGCAGAAAGAATGGCATAAATGATATATTTATTAAATCAGAAGTGAAATCATAAGGTTTGATTCTTCTGGTTTCTCTTTTGTCAAATCATTCTGAAATTGATTCCTAAATTGATTTCCTTATAGCCTACCAGTATTATGGCATATGTAGTATCTTTCTCACATGCTATGTGGGATTATCATTTTTGGCATCCTCTCAAAGGCTTGGTGAAAGTATAGACACAAATATTGCTCATTTAGCCTATTTACATAATCCCATTTCATCTCGCTAGAAGAGACCAGTCAAAAAGCCAAAGAATGGCCTATTTTTTCTGGGGAAGGGCTAACGATTCAACTTGGTAGAGTTAAACAAAATGGTTTTTATTCCTCCTTATCAAATTAGATTTGTAAAGATTGTCTCAGCATTTAGCACAAAGTGAATTCACTTTGGAATATATTAAGACATTTTGAGCAATGATAGTAAACTGTGCTGCCCTTCTAAAATCCATTTTGATCCATGAGACACCGTAAGGACAATAATACAAGGAAAGAGATATCCCCCCCACTTCCTTTTCTTAGAACATTTACTTCAGAAAACTTAAACTCTTTTTCTGTCTCTTTGAAATATATGTAAATTATTTCAAAAGCTAAAGAAGACTCTTTCCAGTTGTAGGACCCAGGAATGTCTTCCCCAAGGA
The DNA here is from genome assembly GCA_027257055.1 of Cephalopachus bancanus. Classification (NCBI taxonomy): domain Eukaryota; kingdom Metazoa; phylum Chordata; class Mammalia; order Primates; family Tarsiidae; genus Cephalopachus; species Cephalopachus bancanus. The sequence goes on from JAPVLO010000933.1 coordinate 248,639, forward strand.
CCTGGGAGTCATTTCTTTGAAATGTAAGCACCGGGGGAGATAGTGCCCCTAGCTCTTAGTCTCTGTAGGAGTGTAGGAGCCTAACTTGCAAGATCTACCTCCTAGTTGCAAAACTGCCTGTGTCATAAAGATAAGAGGAGTTTGTTCATCCTTTTCATAAAACTAATAAGCAAACATAGATGGTCACCCTAGTTACCAGGTAAACTGAGGATGAACTACGTGTAATAAATGATGTTGTCAAATTCTCTTACTTCAGAACCAGTTATTATTCATCTTGAGAACATGCATGTAATAGATTGTATCTGCTTGGCTACATAAAGCTTAAAATTTCTTTACATCATTCAAATCTCTTAGAGGATTACCTGTGATGCGCATCACATTCTGATTAGTGCTTGTTCAGAAATGTAATTGTTCTTTTCTACTTTCTTTGTGAAGAGGTTTCCAGATTGGAGAAGATTTTGTGTTTTTAAATAAATTTCCCCAACAGCACTCATAGGAACATCTTCCTGCTCTTAAAGGAGACTCCTCCATACACTTTGGCATTGTGAGATGTTTTGGTGACTGGATCTCCTAACCACCTTGTGTGTTTTGGTGCCTAGATCTCCTTCGCTCCATCATCCAGGCATACTCAGCCTAGAGTCAATGGACAAAACAGAACTATTAACTTCCCAAATAAGACACAAAGCACAGCTTCCTCTGTCTATCCCAAGTGCCATGATGTAAATCCAGCATCATGAATCAGGGGAGAAAGGTCCTTAAGGAAGGACTGGTCAGAGATTTACACTCAGGTACAGAGAGATGAGGTTGAATATCCTTAGTGCTAGTAGCCTTAAGGCAATCAAGTAGGTTTGTGTGAGACTCTGTTTAGTCTTGGTGTGAAAGGGCATCCCTATCTTTTGATAGGTCATATCACTCTTCTGTAATACTTTAATGATTCACTTGCAGTTTCATACTCATGACTGAATGCACACAAATCAGTGGCCAGACCACACACGGCAATAGAATTCTGGCCTACAACCCCTGCAGGAATCATCCTTGAATAGCCAGAATTGGGTTAATGATTGCCAGTTCTCCTAATCCCTACTTTCAAACTTAGGACCAACCAGAGAAAGCCAAATATTCTCCCCAAACAATCATGTGAGGTGCCCTGCTTCTAATTACCCACTTGAAGCTCTTCCATGCCAACAACTTCCACACAGAACACACCTGAAGTATTCTCCCTTTCCCACTTTAAATCCTTCCTGTTCTATCTTCCTCAGAGTCTGTGCCAAGCACAAGTGCTAGAGTAGACTTTGTTCTAGGACTCAGAAGACTAAATCTACACCTAAAAATTTTCACTTAAAGACTGATTGCATTTTTGTAGGGCTTGAATTCTCTATCATTCAGTTTTCTTGCACATGGCAATGAAGGTACTTTCAAAGTGTATGTAAGAAGCAAATGAAATCCATTTCCCTGGACATGGTCTTAAAAAACAATGGTGACTTACTCTCAGAAACTTTACTAAGTATACATGAATACATGTGTGCGTACCTTTTTGCATGCTTGAATTTAGCTGTTTAGAAGCCCTAACTACCCAATTGTAAGAGCAAGGGGATGTCTGGGAAACTTGCCAATGTCTGGCACTGGATACAGAAACATTCAGCTACCTTCCTTTCCCTTCTAACCTCCAGAGACCTGACAATTTTGAAAGTATCATTTCAAAAAATTTGCAATATCCCCTTGCACAATGCACCCTTCCAGGGTTCTGCCTGATTTTGTCCCATACATAGTATTCAGTGGAGACTGAAATACTTTTGTAAGGCTTTGCTCTGCAGATGCATTTACAGTCATATAGGATGTGCTTACCTGTCACAGGAAGCTTTGAGGCAACAGCAGTAGAAAATATACCATAGTAACTATCTCATTCACTTACATCATTTTATTCAAATACTTTAAACCTTTAAAGTGTGGAAGCTAAGCTCTTGAGACTCAATGCTCTCTCTAGCATCCAGATGTTTGTACAAAATAAATTTGGTAGGGAGCAAACTCATTTCGGATTATAATTTGAAAGAACAATTTACAGTCTGCAAGGTAGGGCTTTATTCATGGATTTAACTTCATGTTATTTCCTGTCTCTAGAAATTCTGACCATTTTATTCCATTGGCAATTGTTATTGTTATTTTGTGCCCTTAATAATTAAATTTAATTAATTAACCTGGATATCCTAGAATATTTTGTTTGGTTGGTTTTCTTGCCAGAAATTTTACATTCACAAATGCACAAGAAACAAAGAATGCAACCCTTAAAGACCTCATGCAAGACCCTAGATCTAATACTATTTTCTTATTTCATCTTTCCCTTCTATACAGTTGGAAATTATATAGTCTGTTTTCATTTTTTAATATGTATATTTAGCTTATTAAAGTCTAAAATGAATGAAAGTTTGCTTTTTTTCCATAGAGATGTTTAAATGTTCCAGCTTCATTTATTGAAAAGGCCATCTTTCCTCCATCTGAATTGCATGACACTTTTACTCTAAATCACATGTGAATCTGTTTTTGGACTTTTCAGTCTGTTTCTTTTATCTATTAATGAGTCACAAACACACTATCTTAATTACTGTAGTATCACATTGAGAGAATGAATATCAAATGCACCACATCCAGATCATATATGAAAATAGATATCTGATGAACCTAGACACCAAACACAACTTTTGCATCTATTGACTCAGAATGGTCAGGATCTTGTCAATGTCAATCAGCTTCCTTAAATTTTGCCCCTCCTGGCAATTCAGAACCAACCAGAAAAAGTCAAATACGTCTCAAAAACCAGCAACCCATTACATGCTCTATTACTTAGCTTGACTCCTGCTTCCTAGAGCCAGTAACCTCCAATCTTCATGCTGGAACCCCCCCGCCCCTGCCCCACACTCCTTTACTATAAAACTGTAGCACTCCTCTGTCTCTGCCTGTGAGTCTCAGTCAAATGCTAGGAATGGTGGCTGACTCCCTTTTCACAGCAAACTCTGAATAAAGAGTCTCTGTTCTCATTCAGGTTTAGGGGTATGTTTCTTTATTTCTAACATTATAAACCTCAAAATGTGGGAACGTAAGTCTTCCATCTTCAAAATGTCTTGATGATATCTTCAAGAGTATCTTAGCTATGTTGGGTCCCTTGAATTTCTAAATTTTATAACTAGCTCTTAATTTCTACAAAAGTCACCTTTTTAAAAATTGGGATTAAATTCAACATATACAGCAATTTTGGAACAGTAGAATATTACTTTGTCTTCCAATCCATGAAAGTGGTATATATTTCCATTTATTTATGTTTTTTAAAAATTTCTTTCAGCAAAGTTGTATAGTTTTCAGTGTAGTTTTGTACATTTTCTTTCCGATTTATTTTTGGGTATTTGATGCTTTTATAAATTACATTTAACTTTTTTTATTTTTCAAAATTAATTAATCCCTAATGATTTCTTATATGTGCCATAATTGTGTGTGTGTGCCTGTGTGTGTGTGAGAGAGAGAGAGAGTGGGAGAGAGAGTCTATGTCCTCGTGTTCTTTGGAATTTGTGGAAATTTGAGTCTGTGTTTTAAACAATTTCTTCAGTGGGGATTTGTGCTTGCTTCCACCAGACACCATTTGTTGCTTATAAATTCGGATTCATTGTAAAGAAATCGTGACTTGGCCACACAGATAGAGTACTTTTTTACAACCACCTTACCAATGAGGTTGTCATTGTTTGGGGATCTTGGCTGTATGCAAGAGTTCCAAACTGCACTTCCAATTTTCAGGCCAAAACCTTGGACTTATGTCCTCAACACAGAGACCCTAAAGTTACAGGCATATGGCATTAAGGATGTGGAAGACTACTTTAGGACAAGAACTTTTGCTCTCTCATACTATCTGATTCTCAATTAATAAACAGATTAGATTTGCTTTACAAATTAAAAACAACAGAATGTTTTATTTTAGCTAGCATTTTATCGGTTCTATACTTGGAGGAGTTGTTGCAACACCCATTCTACCATCAAGTTGCAATGGAGCCTCTACATTTTAAAACATAATCTTTGAGGAGAGTTCCAGTAAGGTGGCAATGGCATAGGTGGTATTGTGAGATTCTCCAAACGTGAGTCCCCAAAAAGACTCTTTCTTTTCTTCCCCCACCCCCCTGCCCACCACTAACCGCACTTGTCCGAGGTCTGGGGATCCTTGGTCCCATGCAGGGCCAGATATTGCGGCCCCCAGCTGCGGCTGCTCCACTATACATGACTCTTACCCTCGCAGGAGTCTCGGGTCTTGGCTCCCTCCCTGGTTACATCGTCTCACCCAGCACCCAGCACCAAGCCACCAGTCACCCAGGGAGGCTCTGGGCACCTGCACCTCAGAGATACCGGTTCCATTTCTGGCTGAAGTACCCTGTGAGGGGCCCAGGGTCACTCTCACTGCTCACCACCTGCCCTGGAGCTCTGGAGCTCTGGGCTCACCCTGGCTGAGGCACTCAGTGTGTGACCCCATGCTTGTGTAAGGGAACAGCATATCTTAAGGAGGTGCTGATCGGAGGCTCTCAGCTCCAGAGGAGGGAACTCCCAACCCCCTCCTCCACCCCAGCCCGCTGGTGGCACCCCAGATCCAGTGCCCAGCTGTGCAGCTGATACCCAGTGCCTCCCACGCCACCACAGTCCATCATAGTGGATCGCCCAGGGACCCAGACGAGCAGAGAGAAAGGATCCATGAAAGAGAAACTGCCATCTTGGCCATTCTCCAGGCAGACTTGCATTGCCCCGCCCACCTATGAGCAGCATCCACCTCAGTTCCTAAGGTAACGTCACAAAAGAGGAGACAAAGCCCCTCCCCTATGCTGAATCAGACAACGGCAACTAAGTGTTGCAGACCTCCCAGGCAGCAGGCTAAAAGAACAAACCCAAGCTGCAAGTAAATCTAGCTGTCTGCAATGAAAGCAAAGGAGAGAGGCTGGAGATCAGAGCTAAAGAGATTTTAGACACTCAGGAAAGATTCCAGAGCTAGTCTGATTTCTTATTGTGACTTTTGATTTTATCATTTTGACGGTTTGTTTTGCTCACTTTTGTTTGCTTTTTGACTTACACTATTTGTTTGTGTTAGGCAAAACACATGAAAAGGCATGATTTTATTGGTCTGTCTTTGTGTAGCTATCAGTATTCTTTAGGGAATTTTGCTTGCATTTTTTTTCACTTCTCTCCAGCCTTGTGTCTCTTTTTCACCTGTTAGTTGGTATGTATGTCTGTTTTCCCTCTCGCTCTTCTCTTTCTAACTTCTATTGACACCCCCCCTCTATTATTTTCCTCTTTTGTACCTCCTTTTGTTCCAGGGACCAAACCTACATACCGCTGCACAGACAGATTGTAAGGCAGTGGGAAATAGGTTCCAATGGGCTCATACACTGGTTGGTGGATGCTGGAATCAGCATATAGATTCTGAATCACAGCTTCCCCTCAATTAAACCTCAAAACTTCAAAATGTACAGCGCAAGGTCCACGATCCAACCTCAAAAGTGAACAAAGCCAGAGGACCCTCATAATGAAGAACAGAAGATTGCACAAGTGAAGAAAAAGCAACCCCGCCTTCCCAGAAAAACAGAATTAAAGAAGGAGAGGGAAAGGGGGAGAGAGAAATGAAAAAAAACCAAAAGAAGAATATGGGTCTCTCCCAGACCCCTGGTAGGGCAGACACTGAGAAAACTGACTTCAGAATGCAAACAATGAAGAGCCCCCAGAATGACTGGTCTCAAACTACAAACCTAGATATCAAGACATTAATGGAAAGATTGAAAAGAATTGAGGAGAGACAAGAAGAAACTAGGAAGGAGTTGATAACTGAGATAACAGTAATAAAGAATACTGTGAATGAAATAAATAACAAACTGATAAGCATGGAAAGTAGAATTACCCAAGCAGAAGAAAGAATCTCAGAGCTTGAGGACCAAAATATAGAACTAACCCAAACTCTTAAAAACACAGAAAACAAGCTAAAAAAGACAGAACAAAACCTTGAAGAGATGAGTGATTACTTCAAGAGACCAAACCTAAGAGTAATTGGCTTTCCTGAGGCAGAAAGAGAGACAGAGACCACACTGGAACAAACTTTCCATGAGATTATTCAAGAAAACTTCCCTTATGTAATCAATAATGCAAAAATTCAAACACAAGAGATTCAGAGAACCCCTGCAAGACAACAAATGAGAAGACCAACTCCTAGACACTCCAATAATTTGCCTAAACAAAGTAGGTATGAAAGAAAAAATCCTAAAGGCCGCAAGAGAAAAAGGCCAGATCACCTTCCATGGAATACCAATTAGAATAGCAGCAGATTTATCTACAGAAACCCTGCAGGCTAGGAGAGCTTGGAGCGCCATCTTCAAAGTCCTAAAAGATAAACAATTTCAACCAAGAATAACCTACCCAGTCAAGTTAAGCTTTATCAGCGAGGGAGAATTAAAATCTTTCGCAGATATCCAATCCCTAAGAACTTATGTTGCCACCAGACCACCTCTACATGAAACACTTAAGAAAGTACTAAACACAGAAGAAAAGGAAAAAAGAACAATGTTCTTCACAAAAGTACAGGAAAAAGAGTAAAATACACATGAACCAACCCCAAAACCAAAAGAAAGACAAAAAACTAAGTGGAAGAACAACAACTCTATAAGAACTCTATGATAAGGATGAACTCTCACATTTCAATAATTAGCCTGAATGTGAATGGACTGAATGCACCACTGAAAAGACATAGAATGGCAAAATTGATAAAATACCACCAGGCAACAATATACTGCCTTCAAGAGACCCATCTCACTAGAAAGGACAGGCATAGGCTCAAAGTAAGAGGATGGGAAACACATTTTCAGGAGAATGGAACACAAAAGAAAGGAGGAGTCGCGATCCTAATTTTAGACAAAATACAATTTAAGCTATCAAAAATTAAAAAAGATACAGAAGGCCACTACCTAATGATAAAATGTTCACTCCATCAACAAGAAATATCTATCCTAAACATATATGCATCCAACACAGGTGTGCCAACTTTCATAAAGCAGCTTCTAGGAAAACTAAAGAAAGATATCGACTCTAACACCATCATAACCGGGGACTTTAATACCCCACTCACAACCCTAGACAGATCATCAGGACAAAAAATCAGTAATGAGATCTGGAACATCAATGTGACTCTTGACCAAATGGACTTAATCAATACCTACAGAACCCTCAACCAAAGACCACAGAATACACATTCTACTCATCACTGCATGGAATGTATTCTAAGATCGACCACATACTTGGCCATAAATCAAGCATAAGCAAATTTAAAAGAACCGAAATTTTACCATGCACCTTCTCAGACCACAGTGGAATAAAAATAAACATTAACACCAACAAGGTCCCCCCAAAACCCACAAAGACATGGACACCAAACAGCATGATGCTAAACAACTCCTGGGTCAATGATGAAATCAAAACAGGGATCAAAAGATACCTGGAAACCAATGAAAATGAAGAAACATTTTACCAAAATCTCTGGGATGCCATGAAAGCTACAGTAAGAGGGGAATTTGTATCCCTACAAACGCACATGAAGAAAATGGAAGGATCACAAATTAACAGCCCACCAAGCCACCTAAGTAAGCTGGAAAAGCAAGACCACAAAAACCCTAATTTCAGCAAAATAATCCAGATCACCAAAATAAAAGCCCAAATCCTGGACATAGAAGACAAAAAGATAATACAAAAAAATCAATGAAGCAAAAAGCTGGTTCTTTGAAATTATAAACAAGATCAATGGTCCCCTAGCTAGACTGACCAAGAAAAAGAGAGAAAAAACCCAAATAAGCACAATCAGAAACACAAAAGACGAAGTCACATCTGACCCTGAAGAAATACAAAAGATCATTAGAGACTACTATGTACACTTGTATGGAAACAAACTTGAAAAGCTTAAGGAAATGGAGGACTTTCTATCATCACACAACCTGCCTAGGTTGAAACAAGAAGAAATTGCGACCCTAAATAGACCGATAACAATCAAGGAAATTGACTATGTAATAAGAAAACAACCTACAAAAAAAAGCCCTGGACCAGATGGCTTTCCAGCAGAATTCTACAAGACATTTAAGGAGGAGCTGATACTAATCCTACTGGTATTCCAGGAGATTGAGAAAGATGGAACTCGCCCCAAATCATTTTATGAAGTTAACATAACATCAATATCCAAGCCAGGTAAAGACCCAACAAAGAAAGAGAAGTATGGGCCAATATCTTTGATGAGCATAGATGCTAAAATTCTTAACAAGATCCTAGCAAGCTGGATTCAACAACACATCTCAAAAATCATCCATCATGACCAAGTAGGCTTTATCCCTGGGATGCAAGGCTGGTTCAACATTCATAAAACCATAAATGTAATTAAATAGGTCAACAGATGTCAAAACAAAAACCACTTGATTATATCATTAGATGCAGAAAAAGCTTTTGATAAAATCCAGCACATCTTCTTGATAAAAACCCTCGAACATCTAGGCTTTCGGGGAACATACCTCAAAATAGTAAAAGCCATCTACGAGAAACCCACAGCCAGCATACTCCTCAACAGACAAAAGTTGGACCATTTCCCATGAAAACTGGAACAAGACAAGGATGCCAACTCTCACCTCTCCTGTTCAATATAGTATTGGAAGTCCTGGCTAGAGCAATCAGAGAAGAGATGGCAATCAGGGGTATCCAAATAGGAAAAGAGGAAGTCAAGTTATCTCTCTTTGCAGATGACATGATCGTGTACCTTGAAAACGCAAGAGAATCTGTCAAAAACCTCCTTACACTTCTAAAGGCCTTTGGCAAAGTCTTAAGATATAAAATAAATGTGCAAAAGACAATAGCATTTCTTTACACCAATAATAAACAAACAGAAACCCAAATAAAAAGCACAATTCCATTCAAAATAGCCACAAAAAAAAGAAATACCTTGGCATCTTCCTAACCAGAGACGTGAAAGACCTTTACAATGAAAACTACAAAACATTACTCAAAGAAATCAAAGATTACACAAACAAGTGGAAAAATATCCTATGCTCATGGATTGGAAGAATCAACATTGAGAAAATGTCCATCCTACCTAAGGCAATCTACAGATTTAATGCAATACCCATCAAATTACCATTAACATTCTTCTCAGACCTAGAAAAAAACAACACAGGAATTCATATGGAAAAACAAATGACTAAGGATAGCCAGAACAATCCTCAGCAAAAAAACAAAGCAGGTGGTATCACATTACCAGACTTCAAACTTTACTGTAAAGCTACAATCATCAAAACAGCTTGGTATTGGTATAGGAACAGGCATATAAACCAATGGAATAGAATTGAGATTCCAGAAGCAAAACCTCAATTTATCCACCAACTCATCTTCAACAAAGCCTCCACCACCTACCACTGGGGAGAGGAGAACCTATTCAGTAAATGGTGCTGGAAAGACTGGCTAACTGATACCCCTATCTATCACCATACACAAAAATTAACTCCAAATGGATCAGAGACCTAAATGTAAAACCTCAAACCATAAGAACCTTAGAAAATGAAAGACATACCCTCATGGAAATTGGAACTGTCAGCCAATTTCTGAACAAAACCCGAAACGCACAGGCCATAAGAGATAAGACAGACTAGTGGGACCTCATTAAACTGACAAGCTTCTGCAATGCCAAAGAAAGCATCAAGAGAGCATAGAGACAGCCTACAGACTGGGAAAAAGTATTTGCCAGCTCCAGGTCTGACAAAGGCTTAACATCTTGGATCTACAAGGAACTCAAAAGGGGCGAAAAGAAAAAAACAAACAACCCCATTATAAAGTGGACAAAAGATGTGAACAGACACTTCTCAAAGGAAGACATCTGAGCAGCCAACAGACACATGAAGAAATGTTCAACCTCACTAATCATCAGGGAGATGCAAATCAAACCACACTGAGATACCACCTAACTCCAGTCAGAATGGCAATTATCAATAACTCAAAAAATAACAGTTGCTGGAGAGCGTATGGCGAAAAGGGAACTCTTCTACGCTGTTGGTGGGAGTGTAAACTAGTGCAGCCTCTGTGGAAAACAGCGTGGCAATTCCTAAAAGCTCTAAATATCAACCTCCCATATGATCTCACAATCCCCCTACTGGGAATATACCCTGAAGAACTCAAATCACTCTATAAAAAAATACCTGCACACATATGTTTATCACAGCATTGTTCACAATAGCAAGAACCTGGAACCAACCATGCTGCCCATCAAAAGAGGACTGGATTTAAAAAATGTGGTACATATACATGATGGAATACTATGCAGCCATAAAAAAAGAACAAAATCATGAATTTCACAGCAACCTGGATGGAACTAGAGTCTATAATACTAAGTGACCTCTCACAGAAACAAATATCTGAGTATCACATGTTCTCATCATATAGTGGACCTTGATCATCCAACGTACTATCATAAGAAAATGACTGACAATGGTGGGAAACTATGGGGGGTGAGGGGAAGGGAGATGGCATTAATGGTAGTAAATAACTGTCTGGGGACGGAGAGACACCTCTTATCAACAAGGGTGCCTGAGCGAAGCATATTTGTATACCTAACCCTTGACTGTACCCCACAATATCATAATAAAAAATATTGATTATTAAAAAAAAATTTTTCAACATAGTTCCTGATTTATAATACATACATTATATGTATTAGATTTCTCTTAGCAAATAAAAAAAACACAAACTTTAAATACTAAAAATAAAACAACAAAAAATCTTTAATTTATGTTTCTAAAATTCATGATAGATCAATTAGATAAAATACTATCATGCATTTACTGAATTTTCTTCCCTGTAGTTTTGATTAAAACAACAACAACAACAACATTGGAGTATTAAATGAAAAGAAGTAGTTATACCCAATATCAAAGAAGGATATTTGTAAACCTGAAGGAAAATTTACTGCCAGAATTTGCTTCTCTGAAGAAGTTTACTTGGATTTAAATTTACTTATGAGCATGACAAAAAATCTTTTTTTCTTACCTGTGCAATTAATGTTAAGCAGAAAAGACCTCATTAAATTGTTTGTGCAGGAAGAGCTATGCATATCTAATAGATTAGAATTTATGGAGCCTTATGACTTTAAAATTACATTGCAAATACACAAAGAACCCACAACAAATTATTTATAATTTAGCATTTTATGAAAATTCAGCAGCATCTTTCTTTAAGGAAGACCAGGGTAACTTTATAGCCTACTGGTTGCCTCTCTACATTCCAATTCCAATAATGGGGATGATTAATCTGAAAGCTCAGATCATTACCTCTATAATGAGTAATAGTGCTATAAATCATATTTTTGTTTTTCATTCACCAAATCTTCAAATGTTACTGGCTCAGGATAAGTCCTTTATTTGTATTTCTTTCATCATCTCTATTAAATGTTTGCCACTGCTTATATAACCTGAAATATGTTGGAGAACTTGTTTTGGGGTGTGAGGGTATCATTAGCAATGTGAATATACAAACATCTATATTATTCTAGTCCTTTCCGTCTAACCCCTTCCCTCCTTCCTCCCTTCCTTTCACTTTCCTTTCTAACCTTCTTGATTCAACAGAAGATAAGGCCCACTTATTGGGTAGCTCTAAATCCATGGCAGTTTTGGCACTCTATTAAGCAACCAAAATTGTCATCCAGTCTTGTCAAGATGAGCTAATTTGAGTTTATTCTATGGTTAAAGTCTCCATCTAAAATCTTGGTTAGCTCCCCTAGTTAGGCTGAAACTGCTCTGGGTGCTGTATGAATACACAATGGGCACCAATAATTTTTTTCTACTGCACATGCCAATGTGATCCACATACTTCAATGAGTATGCATACAGGGGTGTAACGATCTACAAACACACGCACATCACATAGTAGCTGCTCAAATAAATATTTGAGCAGTGGATAGATGTGATACCAAATAGCCATGGATTTCAGGTTCTCAAATAAATAATTTTTGTCTCCTACCTTGAGAGAAGAGAGGCTGCTTCTCCATGACTGCTGTGTGCTTCCAATAGTTGGTGTAGCTCTTGTAGCTTTTCTTCCTTTTTCACGTACTTCCTGACCCCCACGAGGAGTAAAAAGATTTATGTGAGTTGTAAGGTGAAACAAGGCATACTACTTCCAGTTCCATCTTCATCCCTTTCTCTTGGGAGTTAGTGAACCATAGAAAGAATAACTGTTCTCTGTCTTTCAACATTGTGTCTTAAAAGGGCAGTGTTACCAGGGAAGTCTACCTCAGTCCAATGCTGGCTGAGAGTGAGAGGAGGAGAATGATTTTGGAAGCAGGCCTAGACTGTCTCCAGACAGAAACCACATCCTTTAATATCTCCTATATCGACAATCAAGGTGACATTTTTTTATCTCCATACACTTCATTTTTTTTCCTAATTAGTACAGAATTTTCATGGGGAAGAGGATGCTATTACTTTAGCTCCACTGACACCCAAAAGAGGTGGTTCTATTTCATGTGATGTTTTAAGTTCCTCTAGTATGTACACTCTAAGCAGAACGATGGTATAATTTTTATCGATAAAACAATATACACATATGCACACATCACAAAGTTATATGTTTGTGTGTGCGTGCACAAGGAATGGGTATTTGTGTATTCAGCTTCAATTTTTCAAAGCCCGTATTATGAGGGCTAGTCAACAAAATGAGTATTGATGTTGTTCCAGACATAAAATTCTCATTTATGTCTTCTTTAGAATGGCAGTTCTTTCTCTCCTTTTTCTTCCATGTAAAATAGTCAACCAAGCCATAACCTTGAGGTTACTTTCTTTCTTTTCATTTTGTTACATTTATTATGCATGAGTCACATCTTTAAGATTCAGTAAGCCTTGGAGTTAAGAGTAAATTATATAAACTTTCATGAGTGACAGAAAGCATCATGTATGTCGGTCAAAATGTCACTTATCTAAATAAAACATGACACTCAAATTATGTTTACATAGAAGGTCATAAGCCAAAAGCTCAGATGGAAACATAATTTGCTTAATAGAATCAACTACTATTATGAATAAAGTTTATAATCTGCAGCTCTATGCTGTTTTGGTTGAAGAAACTTTCTGAAAATGTTTAAAATTCGGCAAGTATAGGTTCAAAAATATCAAATTGTTGTGACTGGGATATTTGCTATCAGATTAATAATCCTATGACTCTAAATGAGATTCATAGACAGTAAATATTAAAGGATTTTATTTCTATTTCTAATATCTGAGAGTTAACTGACCTTCTTATTAAGAGTCCTGAAAATAATTTGCACAGACTTTCTTACAGAGCAAAAAGTTAATTGCTTCTTCTTTTTTGAAAATCTCTCTTCTACATTTTTCTCTCTATGAATGCTCTTTAAGCTTAGATTTTCTTTCATAGAAACACTATATGCCTTCAGTTACTAAAAATGACCTTGTAAAGAAAAAGAGACAGCAGTATACTGACAGGGCTTACAATGATAATCTCCACACCTCAAATCAAATCACATGTATGAAAATAGATGCCAGGTAGTGGGATTCTAAGTGAACCCCTTAACTCTCTGAAATCTCTACTCATGAAGAGAAGCAATGCTAACAAGAATTCAGAGAAAAAAATGGTAGCTTTGGTTGCATTGGGAATTTATTTTTAACTCTAGTATGACAATCAACTTCCCTGTCTCAATCATCTTAAAGTGATATAACATTACTTTTTAACTACCAAGAACACATATACTTGGGCAGAAATGAAACAAAACTCAGGGTCAGTTCATTGGCTCTAATCCAGAGCTCCACTTAAGACATGGGTAGTCTCAAAGACATAATTTGCCTTGAGAAAAGGAGGTGCTTAATTATTTTCACTAAATAAATAGTGTCTGGCATAGAATTATACATACTGACTGTCTGACAAATACTGAATCGCTCTTCTCAGGGATTTATAAATAAACAAATGACAATTTATCTCTATCTACATATCTTCTATCTATCTTTAATAAATACAACATTTCAGACACAGTTGAATTTGTTTGTACCCTTTCCCCACTCATTTCCATATTGTCTTCTCCCCTCCCTCTGACAGAAAAAGATCTGGCTTGTAAATTTGGCATTCATTTTTTACACATGTCTTTTAAAATTGTTGCTGTATATTAGGTATTCAGATACCATCTGTAGACATGTTTTGCATAATTTAAAACTTTATATAAATGCTATTATATTGTGCATATCCTTCTGGTAGTTGCATTCCCCGTTGACCCCAAGTTGTGTGAGAGATTTTTGCATGTTAACATACCTCTAGTTGACCAATTTGATCTATTATATATGACTTTTATTGTATGAATTTGAGACACAAGATTTTGTTTCTCTATTGATGCAAAATTAAGTTGTTTCCAATTTTTGCTTTTTTCTTTCCATTTTTGTTCCTGTATTTGTCTTTTTTAATATAGCTATGAGCATGTTTTTTAGCATATGTGATTAGGAATAAAATTGCTACCTCAGAGGGCAGGCATTTTTTTTTCTTTTTACTGCTCACCAGTGTGTGGTATGAACCAATTTATAATCCTGACTATTGTGATTAGACGACTTTTTAATATTTGCCAGTCTGATTGTTATGAAATAATACCTTGTTGTAGTTTTAGTTTGCATTCCTCTGGTTACTGGTGCATTCAAATATTGTTTTATATGTTTATTGGTCATCTAGATTTCTTCTTCTGAGAATTTCCTGTTCCTATTTTTGACCATTTTTCCTCTAATAGGTTTATAGAACTGTACACACACACACACACACACACACACACACACACACACACATTATCAATACAAAATGTTTGCATTATAAATATTTATGTACATATATTATTAGTATAAAATCTTTGTCAAAACATGTATTATTGATATAACACCTTTGCACAAAACACCCTGACATTAATGGTGGTTTATATTTTTGTGCTTTATTATTGGTTGGTAAAGTTGTGGCTAAACAATTTATTTTAGAATTTTTAAGGTTATCAAAGTATCAATAATTTCCTTCTTGCTCTGTGTTCTTTATGCCTGGTTAGGAAAACTTTTACTGCTCAAAGTCGTAACAGCATTTTAATCTATTTTTAAAAGAAGATTAAAAGTTGTTTTTCACATTCAGGTACAATGAATTACATTTTATTTCAAAATAGCATTCCTTTAAAATCATTTGACTTCTGAACTCCAGGAGTTATCCAGACAGATATTTAAGATACAAGAAGTGTTATTGTAGCTGAAGAACAGAAAATAAGATGTACATAACATGCTCAGGCATAATTGCTAGTAAAAAGTTAAGATAATCACTGTAATTCTAAAATCTCTTTAACAACCTAAACAGGGGCAGTCAGAGGTGAAACAAAGTCACTTCTGTTGAAATCTGGTTGTTATCATCCACTTACCATTATACAAACAATTAGAACTCCACAACAGTGAGTATTTGAGCTAATACCCAATACAAATCCTAAGTGTTTTGGACATTCACGCTGAAGCCTAGCTTAAGTCATTTTTCTCTAATTCCTACCCAAATTCCCATATGGTAATACATCTGTCTTCCCAGGCAAATCTTAACTGGCCAAAGTGGGCTGAGCTGTACACAAGCCCCTGTAAAGAAACTCAATTTCTTTCTTGTGGCTATTATGTAAACTGATATTTTGTATCATAAATTATTCTGTATCATCATTTTGAATCAGTTTACCAGGGCTTGATCAATGCTGGGTAAATAGATAAAAATTGTATTTTTGAGAGGGTTCAGGCTGTATTGATCTGAGAGCAGAGGTGACGGTATCAATCAATGAAGGCTCTAGTCTTTTTGCTATCTCAATAATTCAGCAGAACGAGATGTAAGCATCATGTGGTTAAAAGACACTTGAGTTAGTTAAGTGCACAGATAATTAGTATAATGCCCTGTAAGAGACCCACATTACCTGCAATAGCTAATTTTATGTGTTAACTGGACTGGACCCTCTGGAATCTGGATGCCCAGATTCCTGGTTAAATGTTATTTCTGAGTGTGTCTGTGAGAGTGTTTCTGAATGAGATTAACATTAGCATTTGAATTAGTAGATGTAGTCAACTAGATTGCCTCCCCAATGGGCATCACCCAATCCATCAAGGGCACCACCCAATCTATCAAAGGCCTCAATAGAACAAAAGGTGAGGGAAAGAGAAATCCATTTTCCCTTTTATTTCCTTTGCATAGCTGCTTGAGCTGAGACAGCTCATCTCATCTTCTTTTGCCTCAAACTGGGATTTACACCATCAGCTCAGGCCTTTAGACTCAGACTGAATTACACTATTGACTTTCCTTGGTCTCCAGCTTGCAGATGGCAGACTATGGAACTCCTCAGCCTTCATAATCATATGAGCCAATTCCACTAACAAATTTCTCTCTCTGTCTCTAGTTGGAGAACAAATTTCCAGTTGGTTCTGTTTCTCTGGAGAACTCTGACTAATACATTATCCTATCCCATGCAATGACTTGCAGCCAGTCTGGTAAACTTGAGAAAATGTCAATAATTACAGACCTACTTGTTCCATGCAAGTAGGTTTTCTTTTATTACAGATGCTTCATGCATGGACTCAAGATATTTGTGTAGGTTATGGTGTCCTAGCTAGGTCGCCATGGACATATATTAGTTGGAGGTGAAAGAAGAGCTCCTGGTAACTAGCACAGTGCCTGCTACAGCTTAGGGATTTAAGTGAGGGTCCCAAAAGGTGGATCCTAAACTGAGGTTCTTGGAATCTCAGGGTGGGGAAGACAGCAAGTAAATAAGGAAGTGGGGCAGGAAAGGGAAGAAAGTCAAATAGAGTGTGATTCCTGTAAAGTCTCAGGCTCAGCCTGATTTGTGGGGAGCACTGAAGTTTAAACAATGCCTTAGAGGATTTCTTCTTCTTCTTTTGCCTGAGTTAAGGGAACTGGGCATTCGTATCTATCCCTATTCAATCATTGTCAACATGGGCTACAATTTGGGACTTTGATGAGTGAGAAGATGGAGATGCAGAAATGACATAAACTTGTGGCACTTTTCCATGGTCCAGTAACCCAAAGACAACAGGTTTTGGATAAAAGTGCTAGGAAAAAAAGCACTCAAAAGCGAGTGATCAGCACATAGAATTGAGAAGCTGGGAATCTGGCAGAGCACAACTTTGGCTACAGTGGTCACTCAGTATTTGTTGAATAAAAAAACATTTGCCTATAGACTTCGTAATGATGCAATTTGTAGAAAATTAAAATCTTCAAGAAAAAAAGAAGAAAAAAAAAGAAATGCATCAGAAATCAATTTCTGTCTCAAAAATATTCCTTGCAAGAAAAGTAATATTATTGTTTATGTTTTATTCAGTAATCATCCTTGAAGAAAACTGTCTAATCACAAAATGTTCTTTTAAAAACAGATTCTGTCAGCCACGTGTAACTGATCGAATCTGGAGTTGTAGGAGGGAAATTGGTTGATCAGAAAAGACAGAGGGGACTTAATTTGGGGAAAATTATTGAAGAGATTTATGTAGTGGCAGAAATGGTTATAACTTGGAAAGCAGCCAGAAAAAGTTGAATCAGAGGATTACAGTGGGATCAATACTTGCGCAAACAGGTTGCCAGCTAAGAAAACAAGTCTGTGAGGCACAGCCCAAAACCAGGAGTAGCATTGCCATTTGAAAAGAAATCAGAGACACAATGCTTTTCTCTGATATAAAGCTTTAATAAATGAATATTCAGTCACACAATCTGACGAATTCTTTTTTTCTGGATGTTCTTTTTTCTTTTTTAAGGAACAGGAACTGTTCTAATAGTCAGTCTGTCTTTGTCTCCTGTTTTCTCCCATGTATAGTCATCGAGCACTTACTAGTTTCCGGGTACTGTGGTCAAACTTGGTCAAGTGCTATTGTGCTTCTGGAGTTTTTGATACTGTAGGACAGCAGGTGACCAATTACAGCACATGGGCCAAATCTCGTCTATCACCCGCTTTTGTAAATAAAGTTTCACTGAAACATGACAATGTCCGTTCCTTTGTGTGTTCTCTATGACTGCGTTTGTGCTACAAAAGCAGGGTTGAGTAGTTGTGACTGAGACCATATGGCCCACAAAGTCTGAAATGTTTACTATTTGGCTCTTTATGGAAGTCTGCTGACTCCTGCATTAGGGTCTGCGTGAATGCCAAATCCTACAGTACCTCTTTCCTTTCTCATCTGCTTTATAGGAAAACCACAGGCCTATGAGCAGATCATTCAATATCTGAGGAAAACACAAAAGAACAGAGTTTATCTTAAGAAAGGCAATGTATTCTACTGTTTAATATTTTCATTAAAAGACTCCAGAATAGAGTGAAAAAAAATATGGAAGGGAAACACCTGCAACTCTAAACAATGTTTTCTATATATTTTGTGCATTTAAACAATATGCAGCTGAGCACTGTGGCCCATGCCTGTAATAACAACACTTTGGGAAGCTGAGGAGGGAGAATCATTTGAGGTCAGGCGTTCAAGACCAGCTTGGGCAACATAGCAAGACCTCGTATCTGCAAAAAAAAAAAAAAAATTGCACAGAAGTTTAGTTCTATAATTAAAAAATATATTTTTAAAACTACAAACCTGTGAGAATCTCAGAGGAGCATTCTTTCTCTTTAATCAGTAGGTGGTGAGGTTGGATCTTGGACATAAATCAACTTTTAATGAGCATCTTCAGTGCTCAGACAATTTTACCTATTCTCCTACAGGCATGACAATAATTTTCTGGATTAAATATTACCATTCTTGCTTCAGAAGGCTGGATTAATTTTTTCAGTGCTGCTGGGTTTGCTAGGCAAAGAGTAAAAGTTGTGTACATAGATAACTTTTAATGCTCATGGCTTTGGTGACATATCACATATATAATAATTATCAAGTACTAAATAAACTTGAAGCATTGAGGTGTGTATAAAGAAATAATTAACCAAATAATATGTCGCCTACACAACAAGAGCCCAACAAGATGCCATTATTGTGGTACTGTATATTACCAGAAAAAATAGTATATTACACATAAATACTAGATAAATATGCTAACAAATAATAAATCATAGAGTAATTGAAGTAATTTTAGAGTAATAATCTACATTACAAATGTGTAGACATTAATATTAATAAGTAACTAATAGGAGGTTTTTAAAATAGACTTTTGATTATGGGCTATATTTTCACAAGTGCCTGTTAGGTCAGGTGCTTGCCTCATGTGCTTAAAATACTGTTAATAAGAAGCTTTTCTGGAACAGTAGTAGTTCTATCATTTTCTTCTGTTCAAGGCTAGTTTTGTGGGATGTTGTGTGTCCTCTGACAAGTGGCTAAATAGATTTCACAAATGCAGTTGGCCTGACTTGGTTTTATATCACAGGACTTTTCTGAGCCTTTACTGAATCATTGATCTTTGTGAATATCAAGAAAGGATGCTAGCCCACAGCTTTTCTAGAGATACTATTTGGCAATGTTTGAAGACATTTAGAGCTGTCACACCAGGAGTGGGTGGTAAAATTGGAATCTAGTGGGCAGAGGACAATGATGCTACTAAACATCCTACAGTGCATGGGATGGCCTTCTGCAGCAAAGAAGAATCCAGGCCAAACATCAGTAGTGAGGAAGTTGAGAAACTTTGGGTTGTGGAGGGAGGGAATTTGATCAGTTCTACCTTTGTCTTACCCTAGAAGTTAAGCAGAGGCCTTGAGGCATTTCACAGAACCTGGGGTTCTCAGAAGTGCTGCCTGAGGAAATAGTACAAGTGAAGTGGTGCCCTTGAGTCTAGGAGTTTTGGAATATCAGTATCTGCATGATGAATTAGTGATTTTCTGAGCCAATATATGTGAAAGATGAAGATACCCCTGTAGAAAAAAATTAACATCTGGCAACTGCCTGGATTCATCTGGCAACATTTCCAGGTACATCTGGTCAACCAGGGCAGGTGGGCTTAACATTTGTCTATAGGGTTGAGCTAAGAGATTTCTGGTAAACAAACACATCTTAAGAAGAGAAGATGCCCAGAAAAAAGTACTCACCCTCTCATGTAACATTGGTTGCAGAAGAGAAGCAGCTACTCTGAGTGACTCATACCAAAAAGTTGTTTCCAGCTCAGCTCAAGGACACAAATGTCAAACTTAGAAGAAGACAGTATCCAGATATTAACTGCCTCAAGGGAAAGTGGTGAAGGTTAAATAAAGGGATATTCAAGTTTACTGGGCATTTTGCCTAGTGCCTGGCATTTATTAAGGGTCCAATGATTGCAAAATATTTAAAAAAGCTCTTCACTAAAATCAGTAATGGATTGGGGGCAAGAAAAGCAGTGCTGGAATCCCATGGCCATATTTTACACGAAGATAGTCTTTTCTCCCATCTTTCTGTTTCTCTGGGCTTTAATCACTGCACGGAGGAATGGACCCTGGGTGCCACTAGTGCACCATCGATCTAGTGGGCTTCACGTGCTCTGGATGCCTAGGGTGATTCTTAGTATTCCTCAGGGGACATCAGTGGGGAACCATTAACCAAAAAGAGAGACACCAATGCCTAGCATAAATGGACATACCTGAAGCAATTTGCTGGTAGCAAGGATTTGTTTTTGAATTCACATGATGTAAACACCTTGAATTCGTTGAAAAACTACAAAAGACTGAACAACATGGATGGAGCAAGCAAACAAATAAAACCTGCGTCCTTACGCAGTTTGAATGGGATCTTAGCTTGACTACTGACAAAATGGGACTAAGGAAATTTAGTTTCAGTTACAATTAAATAAAATATGGTCACATAGAATAATAAACTGGAGGAAAACAAAAGCAGGAAAAGTTAAGTAGCTTTAGAAGGTGTCTACATTAGTAAGAGGAAGTAACTATTCCCAAATAAACAAAATAAAACGTAGTCATGATGATAATAAATTGAATTGTTAGCGCCAAGATTATGAATACAATTCATTTCTCATGTCAGCCTCAACTGTCAGTCTGTCTTTCCCTCCTCTTTTCCCCCATGTGTATTAATTGAACACTTACCAGGTTCCACGTATTGTGGTCAAACTTGGAAGCAAAAAAATGAATGAGGCACATTCACCACATGTTGGAGATCACAGAATACAATGAAGTATAGATGTGTGCCGTGATAGGCAGCATCATAAAAGCCATTTTGTCTGGGTGGACCCTGTGCTTTGATGGATCAGAGAAGCAGTAATTTCTAATTACATTGGAGGAGTGAATTACGAGCTTGATAGTGTTTTATATGACAGTGGAGGTTGATAAGAGTATTATATTTAAAGAAAATGGAGAAAGCCAGTCACAGAGTTCTAAATGTCTGTTACGCATTTCAACTTTCAGCCAGAAGTTCAGGAGGGCTGGATGGTTACACAGATATAGAATAAGGGAAATGGCAAGTGAGGATGGAAATGCAAGTTGGGGCAATTTATCAAAGGACTTCAAAGCCAGGCATCTGAGGGTACATATTCAAAGAACATGAGTAACACTTGCCTTTCACATGACATGTGTATTCATTTTGGTCAACGTAGATCTGACACATTTTCTTTCTTCAGGTCAGGTGAAAAAACATTTCTTCTTCCTTTGCCAATTTCTTCTTTACCTTCTTATTAACCAAGAAATGAATCCATTCCCAGCTGAAATTACACCCTACACATCTAAACACCTAAAAGATCCTCTCACCATCGTAATTTCTAATGGGTAGCAAAGTGGTCTTTTGAAAGGATCTGATTGTTGGCAGCAGCCAATACCTTGGATCAAGTGTTCTTCCTGCTCAGAATGCAAATCCACTTGTCTTAAAAAGAAACCCAAAAGGAACGTTTAGGATTTCATGACCCTTGGCAGTTACACAGCAATCAAATGTCTGCACTGATTTGGTTATTTATTCATCTCCACATGTGAGAAGGGTGTGCTTGTGTTTTGATCACTCCC
This sequence comes from Cephalopachus bancanus, assembly GCA_027257055.1. Lineage (NCBI taxonomy): Eukaryota > Metazoa > Chordata > Mammalia > Primates > Tarsiidae > Cephalopachus > Cephalopachus bancanus. The sequence continues at coordinate 270,606 of JAPVLO010000933.1, forward strand.
AATTCAGAGATGAAGAAACAGACAAAAGAAATTACTTCTCAAAGTCAGACAGTCAATGGCAGTGGCAAGTAAAAAGCTTAGCTCAGTTTCCAGATTTCAAACTTCAGCCTGAAATTCCTGAGGTGTGTTATCTCATCCTCCTCAATGGCATACACTGGCATTTGCTAATTATAGATTTCACACCAAATAGAAAAAGGGAAAATTGCACTTAATACAAACACAATATTTTCAGAAAATCCATAGCCCACTGTGCTCCATTTTTAGTGAGTGATTAAATTTCTATATTCAGTGTGCTAAGTAGAATAGGGATGAATGGTAAGTCTAAAATTAGGTCACTGTAGATGAGTGGGGGGAAAAAGTTTCTGTCACTTTTCTGTACCCTAAATTTATGTGTGCTCAAGGGGCTATCTTAAGATCAACTGGCCACATGGAACATGGCATGTATCATGTATCTCTCTCTCTCTCTCTCTCCCCCTCCCTCCCCCCCTCCCTCTCTCCTCTCTCTCTCTCTCTCTCTCTCTCATATATATATGTATATATATATATGTATATATATACATATATATATATATATGATTCCAATCTGTATATGCATATGAGCTAAAAAGATACTGGAAATACTTTTCTTTCTTTCTTTCTTTCTTTTTGAGTTGGAGTCTCACTCTTGTTGCCCAGTCCTTCCAAGTAGCTGGAACTACAGACGCACACCACCACACCCGACTAGTTTTTTATAATTTATTGTACAGACGAGGTCTCACCAAGTTGCCCAGGCTGGTCTCAAACCCGTGAGCTCAGGCAATCCTCTTGCCTCAACCACCCAAAATGCTAGGATTACAGGCTGAGCCACCATGCCCAGCCTGGAAATATTTTTCTAAATGGATTAGGGAGAATAAACCAACCTGGAATGGAGCCTATAACCTGGAAAAGAAAGTTTGTGTTCACCAAGTTAATCTACTTTTTTTTTTTTTTTTTTGAGTTGGAGTCTCACTCTGTCGCCGCTCCCTGCCACCGCAGCCTCGACCTGCTGGGCTCCTGCGATCCTCCTGCCTCAGCCTTCCAAGTAGCCGGAATTACAGGCATGCCACACCCGGCTGATTTTTTGATTTATTGTAGAGATGAGGTCTTGCTGCCCAGGCGGGTCTCGAACCCGCGGGCTCAGGCAATCCGCTCACCTCAGGCTCCCAAAGGCGCGGGATTACAGGCTGAGCCACCGAGCCCGGCTAAGCTAATCAACTTTAATAGTCTGGTGAACAATATCATCAGATTGATTCAAAAATAATAGGACAGCCAAAGACACTTTTTAGTGCTTACCGAAACTACCAAGTTCAAAGGTACAAGAATTCTGATTGAAATACTTTCTGAGACATTTGGTATCCAATATATTGAATATTCTTTTATGAAGACAAATTCTTTGATTTTAAAAAAAGTTAAAAGTTGATATCAGCAGGAAATAATTTAAAAGTCTGTGATTTATAGCTAAACACTGCACATAATTTTTTCTAAAATTCTATGGCACTTTAGAAGTCATATTTAGTTTGCTTACATAAAAATATTATTTAGTTACCAGCATTTTAATATTCTACCTAATACTCTATGGGTTTGCGCTATAGAGTAGGATCTGTCGAAATGGGAACTTTTGACCTTCTCTCCATTGAAAAATATATATTTCTTCCCCTATTCCTGCCCTATTTAATAGCTATTTCCTTGGGAGTATTGCTTTGCTGTTTGTCAGATTTATTGTACTTCAGAATTTGGGAGCCAGTAAGGTCTCTTTCTCTTCCTTTCCTCTTGTGGTAGGTATACAGGCTGGATTTTCTCTCTTTTTTTATTTTAAAGATGTGGGGTACAATTCAGGGTTAGCTATATAAACATTGATTATGCAGGTACCCTTGTTGATGAGGTGTGCTCCTCCCTCCCCTGGCAGTTTCCCACTACTGCCAATCCTTTTCTTTCTTATAGTATTATGATAATAGTTCACAGTCTACTTATGGGTGAGAACATATGGTACTTTGTTCTTTGTTTCTGTGTTAGATCACTGAGTATGATTGACTCTAAATCCATCCAAATTGTAGTGAGGCTGGATTTTCTTATGCATCTTGGTTCGGTGGATGGGCTTGATTTTTTTTAACTAAAGAGAGACCATTAGGAGACTTTCTTGTCCTTAACTTAGCTGTTATTGCAAAACTAGGATTGCTCTTATACTTCCTGTTACTGCAAGGATATTTGAACAAAGCTAAAATATGTTTTAGGGCATTTTTTGAAAGTGCACATTTCTTATCCAAAGTGATCTGGGATCATAATCATTCAATTAATAAACAGCCAGTTAAAATGAAGAATTACAGAAAATGGTGTATGTTTACTTTAAATAAATAGTATACAGTACTTAGCTATATCTATAGCTATGCTATATCTATATCTGTAATATATCTGTCTATATTGATTAATACAGAAATTTTTCCTCTCTATTCATCCTCCTTCCACATTTAAAAAGTAAGACCCCAAGTTTTTAATTTGCATATGTATTTACAGATTGGAATCTTATATATATATATATATATATATATATATATATATATATAAGATTACTATACATATATATGTATATATATACATATGTATATGTGTGTATATATATATGGAGAGAGAGAGAGATACATGCCATGTTCCATGCGGCCAGTTGATCTTAAGACAGCCCCTTGAGCACACATGACCTTGGAAGCAGATTCATCTTGTCAAGTCTTCAGATGAGACTTCAGCCCTTGTCAACACCATAATTGCAGCCTATTGGCAGACACTGACACAGAGGAGCCAGATAACTCATATTTTGATTCTTGACTCATGGGACCCATAACTAACAACCTGTGTGTTATTTAAAGTCACTAAGTTTTATAGTAATTTGTTATACTGTAGTAAGTAAGTAATGTATGATATGAAACTGCCAGGTTTTTTTTGAAGTGAAAGTAGAAACTAAAACACACGTAAAGTAATTTCAGTGAAGAATTCTAGATTTTTATGATATTTAGCTCACTTTTTCTTTTTCTCAATGCACTCAAATATGATTAGGTTATATGATGGCTAATTAAATCCGATAATTATAATAACAAGTAGTAAAACAGTTTTGGGATCAAAGAAATGGATTTATGGTAGGCAAACAACACTACTGGTGGAAGCACAAGGGTATAGGGAATGTAGAAACAAGCATGTCTATAAGAGTTCAACATGCTAGTGAATTAGTCAAAATATTTTACAGAAACAAAGGGCTCTGTTGATTAATCTGACAAGATGATTAAGTGGAGGTCATTTTAGAGAACTTTTACTGTGATAACAAAACTAATGATTTCTGATATGGGCATTTTTTCCTCTTGTTTATACTTCTAAGTTTGAAATCCTGGAAGAGAACAGAGGCTTTAAGGAATTAGACATCCTCAACCTTCAATAATGTTCTTTAAATTCTACCTCGGGCAGCTTTTGTTTACTTCATAATAAGTTTGTCATAAGCATGAATTGAAAAATGAGAGCTGCCCAACATTTTTCTGTTGCCATGTATCTAGTTTTTACTCCCAACATTGTCTGATAAATGTTCCCAGGCAGCAAGTTTCATAAATGTTGAACAAACACAATTTGAAATCATAGGGAAAAATTTATGATTCTCTTCATCTGTTCACTGAAAGAAAAGAGAGGGAGAATCACTTTTAAAAGAATATTGAATAAGATATTTCTAACTCATTCTGCAGGAAAATGACCCAAGTTTGTAAACTCTACATTTTGTATGGCATCCCATGAGTTTCAGTCATATTTTCATAATGAAATAGACCTAAGCTCACAAATAGTCATTACAAGAGATGAGGATAGTTTCTCTGAAGTTGTTCTCCTTAGGTTTATTACTTGGGTGAGATGGAATACAAACCCTCTGAGTTGGAGTCAGTCCAGCTGTAGGAGAAAGGAGAAAGTGTTCTGACAGCAGGTCCTCATTTTATCAAGCTCAGATCTATCCTTGAATTACTGGGGAACCCAGTTGACCAGATGCAGATGATTCCAAGAACCAGATGAAAATCTACTTCATCTGAGTTTCTACAAATGCTATATACTTCATAGCTCCAAACTTTTATAACTATTATTAGTTTACAAATCAACAGAAAGCTATTTTTCTAATTTGTACCCCTGGGGCTTCAACAGGAGATTATCTAGCTAGAAGTAACTTCCTCTTTATTCCTAACCAAAATGGAACCTGAAAATTAATATCACTGGAATTCTTAATTTGAAGACCCTCTGCTAGAAAATTGTTCCTAGAAATGATTTTTATCACAACTCAAGATGTTGTACCGTTTACCCCTATCGTATATAAATAGTATCGTTACAGAACTTTAGAGTAAACCCAACGATTTCACAAGCATGATCATGTTTTATATAAAAACCCTGCAGGATAATCTGTAATCCTAAGTACATATTTAATATAATTTCAGTGTGATAAGGCAAATATTTAGTGTTTATCAACTATGTGCAAGACATATAGTGTTTATCTACTCTGTGCTATTTGTGCTAGATGTTAGACTACAGAACTGGATCGTGTTCTCCATGCCCTCGATGTTTAAAATTAGCAGAAAAGATGTCAGCAACTGCAAAGAGAAAATTTAGCATGTAGAGGAGATGCCCACCCTAGATTTGGAAACTTAAGTGCCAGTGAAGAGCAATTAAGACCTGAAGAAATTAAATAATTGCCAGAGGCAAAACAATATCAAGAAATAACAAACAAAACGTAATCCCATGTCTTCTCTTCCACATCCATATAAAATCATAATTATTCCAAAAAATAAGAACATGTTCACAGAACACCTAGAGATAATGGCTGACCCTTCACAGTGGACAAGTAATCAGAAGTAGATTAATTTGAATACCCTCTCTGGGTCTGGTCTGAATGCTAAATTTTTGAAGACAAAGTCCTTCTCCTTTGAAGATTATAATCTAGTTGAAAAACAAAGATGTTTCCACATGGAGCAATACAAGAGGGTAATGTATATTGTCATTCTTCTGTGGGACAGCTAACAAGTCGTGACAGTAATTCAGAGAAGACGAGAGCTCTGTGAACCTGGCTGTTAGGGAAGTACACTCTCCAAAGTCCACATCATCATCACATCCCACAAACAATGCAGCATTTATACTTCCTTATATACATCTTACCTTTTCCTGAATTTTAGGCTTTGGGTGTTTCCATTTCCTTCTCCAGAATGTTCTGCCCCAGAGTGCTCTTCCCCATTTAGCAAAAGCCCACTTCAAATGCTTTCTCCAAGAAGTTCCTGGCCCAAGTACTTGCCATGTTCATTACAAGTTGCCTCCTACTTCATGCCTTATGTAAGCATTTGTAAAATGTTAACAATGACACTATTTCACTCATTGGCAGCTGTTGGGATTCAGTGAGAGAATCCATGTACAATTCCTAGCCCAGGCATGACTCATAGCTAGGGATAACCAAGGCAAGCCTTCATGACAGTTATTAACAGTATTACTGTTACGATAATCGATTGTACAGGTAGTGCTCACTTTGCATGGGATGGTGATAATGAAAACACACGTCAGAAACATGTTTTCACTTGGTGCTGTTTTGTGGTCACCGAGATTTTCAAAGAGAAGACGCATTTCTAATTTGCATGAGTTTCAGCAACAGGGATACATGCCAAGAGAGGCTATCTGTAGTTGGAATAGTAATAGTAGAAGTCACTGAAGTGTTTTGCAGTCATAGGAAACTTGAATTAGATCCTGGAAACTTCACATTCTTCCTTTCAGAGGAGGAAAATTATGGAATATCTGTACATTGTTTAGACTGTGTAATAGCATAAAAAATGTCTCAGCTGGGATTATATACATGGGAACATGCAGAGTCAATCTTGGTTGGTATGAGAGGATTTGTACTAACTGCAGGTCTTCTTGAATTGTGATCTTTAGCAGATACGTGGGTTGCTTCTGACAGCATTATCTCCACTGTGGAACCACTTGCCATTGGCAGGATATGGGAGGTTGTTAGTAATGTTGACATCATTGTGGGCTTCCTGACTATGGCCTTGTGGCTGAGAGCATCGACTTTTATGTGTTTTGGGGGTTATTTATGTCAAATCTTGAGAACATACCTCAGTTATCTTAGAAAAAAAATCCATCCTGGCATAAGAAAGTAATATGGTTGCTCCCATGATATAAGCTGCTCAAATAAATGTAAAACAACAGTTTTATATGAAAGACACAATTTTTGGAGTCTCTGGAGGACACTGATTCATACCCACAGGAGTCTTCTCTTCCTCATTACAATGAAAATCACTTTATTCTTTAAAATTACATAAATAAATACACATTTACTGTGCAATACTGCAAACAACACAGAAATAAAGCAGACATAAAATTGTATCTCCAAGTTCCAGTACCCAGAGAAAGCCACTGTAAATATATTGGTAAATATGCTGCTCACATTTCTATGCGTGAACAGCATTTGCACATAAAGATGCATAGGTTATTTTTCATGCTATTTAAAATTTTCTTCTGCCTCCTAAGAACAGATTAAGGAAAGTTTTTAAAATCTGTTTATCTACTTACCTATCTATCTATCTATCTATCTATCTATCTATCTATCTATCACCATCTACCTATTCTATTATCTATCATTTACCTATCTATCATATTTATCTGCCTATCACATCTATCTATGTATCTATCTATCATCTACCTATTATATCTGTCTATCTAATCTCATTTGTTCTATCAACATTTGAAGTAGTTTTCTATGTTTCACTGTATTATAACTTGTTTGACTACCTTAATGATAAACACTGTGTCTCTAAATTTCGTTTTTAACAAAATGTGATGAGTGTATATAGCTGTTTGCACATTTGTCTGATTATTTTATTGAGATAAATTTTTAAGGTAGGATTGCTCTGTAGAAAGAAGTATGTGCACAATTAAGATTTTTGATACACATTTCCACCTGTTCTCCTATACATCTATTGACATTGTATATCGATATTAGGCATTACCATTTTTTTTCATTTTTGTCAATATAAGTTGTTGAAACAAAGACAACTTTTGGTCTCAACACAGGAAAAAAATTTTAAAACTCAATATTTTTTTCCAGTTAAAATAAGAAATGTTTCTTCTTTGCCATAGATGGACTTTTCTATATATTTTCCCTAGCATTCTGCTTTCTGGTTGGCTTGTAATCTGTCTTGATTATACTGAGATGAAGTTTGATTCTGTCTGCCCTGGTCTATCTGCTTAGACCTCCTCCGTGAACTCGTTTATCATTTGGGGATACTGTCATGGTCTCTTCCACAGAGCAGGCTGGGCAGCTGGGAACTGTTAAAAAGGAGTTGGAGGGCAGAGAAAGGTGCATGAACCAGTCTGGTCTTTCTTCTTAGCCAAACTCCTGTCACTAGAACAACCAGAATAAAAAAGACAAGATAATAAGTGTCTTTGTGAGTATGTGAACTATCATTCTTAAAAATTCAGTATTATTTGCTCAGAAGCCTCATGTATATATATTCACTCTGTAGAGTGGATATGAAGATTTGAGGTTAAACTTTGAATTGGGTGGGTTTGCTGGTCCTTGTTATCATGCCCATGGTGATTTTCATTATCTTTTATGCATGCATGCCTCATCCACACATTGTTTCCTTAGCACCTTTCATTAAATTGTTCTGGAACATGCTCCACTCTTTCCTTCTGTATCCCATTCTTAGCATCTTCTCTCTGTTGTCATCGACAACTTGGTGCTAAACGATAATCCAGGAGCATCTTGCTTTCAAAGGAAAAACTTCATATGGAACTGTAGCTATTTTCTTGTAAGCGATATGCTCCTCAATTTAAACAGGATTTTAAGATAGCAGATAGACAGAAAGATACACAGGCACACATATGCACACTCACACGTTGGAAGGCTCTATTCTTTATTGGCGTAGAGAAAAAAGAGTATGAGTCAAGATATCTGCGTTCTTATCCTGTTTTAAAAAATAACAATTAGATCTTTGGAAGTTCACTCAATTTTTCTGTGTTTCAATTTTCCAATATGTAAGATGGGCTCAGCTTTCATGTGTTTTGCATACCAGTTTTTTTGGAAGATTTTATTTGTAAAGGAAGTTCATTACTAAGGAATAGTAAAAGATATGAAGACCATAAAACTATTTTTATTTCTAGGGTAACTTCCAGCTCTGAGTCTAGGAATCTGAACCAAATTTTTAATATAGCCCAAAATTAAAGGTCTATGTGTTTTGTATTCTCTATCAAGTTTTTTGTTATTATGAAGAAGATATATAAATTAAGAAAATATAAGCATTTATAATTTTCTCAAGAAAAGACCACTTAATCTATTTTAATTGTAATTTTATCAAGGAAATCTATGAGAAAATAATAAAGGCAGCTAAATCATTCTTTGAAAGTGACTGAATGATTCATAAGAAATAAGAAACAAAGAAACTATAAAGCAAAATGAAGCTAATGGATGTTTAACATTTGAAATATTTGTTTTAAAAAGTATTCTTGCCAGGGTGAGAAGAGGCATTTTCCTTAGAACGTTCATAAAAATAGATTTACAATGGTGTGATCAAAATGTATTTAAATGATGCTATTTTTCTTTTCACCTATCATCAGTGAGTTTAATAAGAAGACTGAGTGTATACGACAGGTTAGGAGCTACCGCAACATGGGAGTTTGTTGGGCACAATTCATTCATCCACAAAGCAGGAGAATCTTTTGTAGGACCCTAACAATGGAGACAAAGTTTCCATACAGATGTGGGGTTATCCCAGGTGAAATGAAGTCCCAAACATCCATTGCAACCTGAAGAATAACAATTTTGCCAGGGGAAGACATGTCCTAAGAGGTGGGTATGAATGGAGTGAGGGTCTTTTTATGGGCCAGACCTAGGGGTGAGGTTGAGAGACAGGACCTGGAGACTCTGATGTCTTCCGGGGCCAAAAAAGAAAACCTGAAAAGGTAGAATTGGTGGGTGGGCACTTGGGTGAGTTGAGGCAGGTGTGCAAGTTCCAAAGGGAACATCTAATTCACCTTTAGTTCATGGTTATTAAATAGAAATGTTGGTTGTGTGTTACTAGACCATCTGCTTTGTAAGAAAATGTGCCAATCTTCTTTTGTGATTTTCATGTTGTGGCCCTTCCCTTGTTCTGATTAGAATTATCTAAGACCAATGCCTTCCTTCCATTATTTATTTTATGTTTTTCTGAACCATGGACCAGCATCTAGTCACCACAGGAGTATGTGAAATTACGTGAGCATCTCTATTCAGGATGCTCTAGGTCTTGAATTAACCAAATCAATTCTGAAAACTGCGTACCAGAAAGAAAAGGCAACCAAAGGTTCAGAGAGTGCTTCTGGCAAGTATTGGTGTGTGTGTGTGTGTGTGTGTGTGTGTGTGTGTGTGTGTGTAATTTATTTTGTTTGTTTCCGAAGAAATGAATTATGTCTTATCAAAGGCACTTTAGTTTGCACTTTAGTTTAGATGACAGAGAATCTCTTACACAAGCTCAACCAAATAAACAGAATTTATTAGAAAGATACTATAGCGTTCTTCAGAAACACAGGGGAGGATGTCTAACTGGCCTCTTGAAGACTCAGACTACATGCTGCAATGATATTAGAAAACAGGCATTGGCTCACTCTCTATCTTCCCATATAGTGGTGTAGAAAAAACATATATATACCCTACTAAAAATTTTTGCTTTTGGCTCTTACACATTTTCCCAGGTCGTCTGACTCTAGCCTTGTTCATTGCCTTTGCACTATTTTGTAGCTCTTTGTAAATTGGAAGTAACTGATATGCAAATTCTGTCCTGTTCAATAGAGCTTCAACTGATTCTCAAAAAAAAAAAAAAATCCAACAGTTATGTCTCCTTTTGCAGTTCAATTCCTTTGCTCCATATGAGTGTGTGCATTTTTTTCCCTTTGAACCAGTTATAATATCTGTCTGGTTGTCTTATTGATTAATGAGTAAAATAAAATCTTTTACATGTGTTCCTTTTTTTACCTGTATAAAATTCATGCTTTAAATTTTTTCTGAAAATCATCTTTCTGTGTCTTTCTTCTACTAATTATGAATGCACATAGGAATATGGTTATCTTGTTCCATGCTGACTTTGCAAGACCTTGCTTTAAAGGAACAGTGCCTCTGAATCTCAATTCTAAATTCTTGATAGAGAAAAATATGTGTGTATGTGTCCAGCTGGCATTCTTCAAACCTTGCTACAATTAGATATGCCCAGTGGGTGGTGCCTCTAGTGCTAATATGTTGCTGGATGCAGCCCAGGATGTGGGGACACGGTGGAGAAGGATTTCAGGAGTGTGTATGTGCGGTTTTGTGTGTTCGTGTGTAAGCTCTTAGTAGTTGGGAATGGTTCTTGTGTAGAGAAGATATTCAAACACAAGTTAACTGTCACAAATGTTAGGGCTGTAAAAGCAACATGTACATTCCTTATAGAATTCAGGGCAAAAGGACCTCAAGCAGCAATGAACAGCATGCATCCTTCATCTCAGAAAGATTTAGTAAATTATGTTTATTATGCAAACCTGTTGCTAAAGGCTCTCAAGTATACAAAGAGAATGCAGAACAGACACATGACTCAGTCTAATTCAAACTAGTGTGTGCTAGGTGCCATAAAGAATTACAGACAAAGGTCTATCAGAGTCTGGGAGAGGACAAAATGACTTCCTTATGAGGGAATAAAATATGGCTATATGATATAAACAGCATTTAATGAGGACCACAGCAAGAGACTAGACTGAAATATGTGGGGCAGCAGTGTGGTAGTGGTGGTACTTGAAGGGTTAAGAGAGTTTCAAATGTTCTAGATTGCTGGAACAGCCCAAGCAGAGGTCCAGAAGAAGTAATTATTGGGTGGGAGTGGAGAAGTGTCAATGGTTTGAACACGTTGATGGCACTGATCAAGATGGTTGAAAAGATAACTGTGCTTGCAGGTAAGGACTGATATACCTACATCAGAGCAAAGCATGATACTTCTGAGGGATCACAGTCAGACTCTGGGAATAGACATTCGGAATCATCTTAATCAATGAAACAAATCTCAGAATTTAACTCGAGCTAATTCTAGCAAAAAAATTGTTTCTTAAAAAACAAAGGGACGTCTCATGGCTGCAGAAAGCAGTTGGACCTTCTAAAAGACAAGAATCAGAAAGCTTTAAGACAAAGTTTACTGTCTATGTGTATTTTCTCTCAGAGCCCCAAATAGTGAATAATAAAGTCACTTCAACTTAGAAATAACCTCTTGGTTGACCACAGTGTGCCTGAAAAATCTGATTCATTACATTAATTTAGGTGGGACTCTATATAGCAAAAGAGCCAAAAAAGTCAAGGTGAGACTTGATTTACAAAGAACTAAGGATCTTTTAAACTTATGACATCATATTTTCCTCCAAGGAAGCATCAAGTCTGTGAGTTTGACTTTTAAGATATTATAAAGTACTAGGTTGAGATGAATTTTAAGAAAAATATATTTGAGACTTCTTACATCTCCAGAATCATATTCTTTAAACTATAGGAGTTCTTTTGCTTAGAGTTTGTTATGATAAAAATTATTTCCCATTTCTACCAGCTGTTTTTATCCTCTTGGCATTACAGAAAAATTATTGTTTATTCTTTTACAATCCTTGAAATTGAGGTCGCTGTATGAGAGCCATTCTAACCTGGGAGACAATTTGATTTCCGTGTTCATATGGAAGTGTCTTAACATTAAATCTGAATCCTGAGGGCATGGGAGATGGAAAAGTGCCCTGGCAGAGGAAAATCTTCTAGCAGAATTTCAATTATTCATTGGAAAGTCAGGAAGCCACAAATAGAACCCACAGGTAGATGCTTCACCATTGCTAAACTTTCACAGAATAAGCCAGCAAACGCAAAGACAAAGAACTTGAATTTAAATGCACCTCTTTAATCCACAGCCGCATGGTGGGGAGACAAATGATAAATACAATGGCCAAGGAGGAAGGATGGGAATGGACAAGAGTCAAAGCTAATCTACAAGACATGATCTATGGCTGGAGAATCATTGGGTGAAGCATTAAAAGAAAAACTTTGCCAGAGTCAATTTCTAACTTTATAAAATGTTTTTATTTCAAGTGGATATCTGTGATTGTGAAACATATATGGTCCCCAAATCTCTATTCATTTAAAGAAATAAGTATGGACCTGGAAGAGTTTGTAAAAATTTAGAAACCATTATTCAAATTTTTTTATTTTACAAAATCAATGCTGTATTCCATTATTTTTTTGTCTGAAGGCACGTCCTCTTCGAATATATAAATTTTTAAGTCATGAAAAGCATCATAGGTAAGCGTCAATCTATAAGAAGGAAACAATAAAGTAAACAAAAAAGTAAATTTGTGGATATTTTTATTATTGTAGTTGTTGTTTTCTTTTGGAAGTTAAAACAATTAAAAAGATTCCCAGGATCTGATACACACTGTAAACATACTATGAATGAATTTTCTATGTTGAATTAATGGAAAACACACTGAATACCAGATCTCATAAAACCAGCAACTAGAGATAAAAACACATGCAATGGGAAATAATTCACATTTATTGCAATCTTGCAACCACATATATATTGGTTTGTACAGTCTATTTAATATTTATGCATTCATCATTTAACTTATAGCTAATATCTTCCTTCAAAGATGGTAACACAACTCTTGATATTTCCAGTATATTCACTAATTACCAGACTTTGCATCCCATCATTTGGGAGTCACTTTTCCTTACTGATAAATGCTTGTATTTTTATTTTAACATTACCTTAAACTTACAGAAAAGTTGCAAAAATAACACACAGAACTCTTGTATACAATTTGCATGGACTCACAAATTCTTTGCATTTTTCTTAATTACTTGCTTTCTTTTTCTGTCTCTCTTAACCATTTGAGAGTAAGTTACACATCATGCTATTTTACTCCTAAATATTTCAGTGTATGTTTCTAAAGAGCAAAGACATTCTCCCACATAACTATGGTACAGTGGTCAAAATCAATAAATTTTATCTTGACACATTACTATTATCTAATCCACATTCAGTATGTAAATTTTGTCAATTTCTCTAATATTATATATGTGTGTGTGTATACATATTCAAATCTTAAATCTAATCCCAAATCATCCATTTAGCTTTCCTTCCATCTGAAACAGGTCTTTAGCCAATTGTTTCATAGACTAGCACCCCAAGGTATGTATTAAACAACATTTAATTTTGATATTCAACTGATTCCTTGCTGACCTAGTGAAGAACAGATATCGTATATGCTCAATCTGCAGATGACAATATTTAGTGGTTTCGGTCTTCAGAAAAGGTCTTGAGATTGGTAGTATGTTGGCCTAGTTTCACTCTCTCATTAAGGTCTTCAGTCAGGAAGTCAGAAACTTAATTTGATTCAGGTCAATTCTAAGATTTATAGGTTCTATGATAAATATAGCTTAAAAACTAAATGTTACAAAAAGGATCATAATTCAGAGGTGGAAACAATTATTATTTAGATTTTAGTAAATGTAAAGCTATGTAATGTCACACATTTGGGCACTTACCTTTTGAGAGTAATTTGCAACACTATCCAGATACTGTCCCATCTTAGCCTCAAACAGAAAACTTGGGTGACTAGGATCTCTGGAACAAGAGCAGGGCAGACTGCCCCAGGAACACCTTCCATAAAACTAAACCTTGGTTAGGAGGGATTGATGGTTTCCTTGTTATGGGTACATGTTTACTATTACATTTTCATTGTTAAACTACACAGTCTACTTCATAGATTGAATTATTTCCCAGGTATCCTTTTGCTGTTTTCAAAAACTCCCATGATCTGTAGGGATTATGTTAAGACTCTGTAAGTGAAAGAAGAGAACCCAACAGGCCTCACTGAAAGTCTCTTGATGCACAGATATGATGTGATGTATTACAAGACTCATAGAATTGGTAGCTCAGAGTGGTCATTTCCTTTTTGATTGAGTCATGAAAATAAAAGGAATTCCAGACTAGCAGAGACCCAAGGAGGGGTGAAGAATTTCTAGGAAGGCCCCTCTGAGGTAAGAACATCAATTCAACAAATACTCATTAGATGCCTCTGTAGTTGCTTGATTAACAGAAAGGTGAATCCTGTCTAGCATTAGGTGACTAAAGCTTAGAATGATTGAAATAAGGCAGAGGATGGTATCAGGCTAGTTTATAAGACAGCCTGGGAGTTGTGGAAGTATCTTAAATTATACTATAAAAGAAAAACAATCTACTATGTAAAAATGATGACATACTTCATATCTCCACTACTGTTAAATATTTACCTAAATTCTTTTTATTTTGCTTGCAAATATAGTGTGGACAAAACTGAAGACCAAATGAAGAGAGAGATGCTTGGACAAGGAAATTACTAGGTTTTCATTCCACTGGAAGATCAAAATAATAATTCATAGCAACATGTATCAGTTTTGGTAATATCAAGGAATATGTGGCTAAGAAAAAAAGATGATTGAGGATGAGATTTTAATCCTAACCTTGATGAAGGACAGCAAGGTGTTAACTGAAGTTAGAAATTTCCGTGTTTCTTTTATACTCTGCAAATATTTAACAAAAAGAGGGGGTTTGGAAAGTGAGAATGTAAGAGAAGGGAAGTGCTTGAGGGAATAAAGAGGTGAATACAGCTCGGTCTAGAATTTTTTTCAGTGAAGATTAGGAAATAGGAGCTGAGTACCAAGATCCTGGTGGGTTGCATGTGTCTAAAATAT